>CM035592.1:7673173-7937950 GCA_020423425.1 Chrysopa pallens
ACTAACAGAAAATACAAAACTACAACAAAAACGTTTCGTCACAGATTCGCCTTCATCACCAACACCAAAACCTCGACTTGTCTGTATACTAATTACACGTTGCATTTCTTTTAATTCGATGATGGCAGACAATAGCAAAACACGCACCAAAAACTTGCAACGAATAAATATTATAAATGATTGCAATTTATATTGTATTTAAAATAAAACTGAATTAGCTTCTTTCTATACGTAAAATAGTAGTTGATTATTAATAAAATATGATTCAATCGCGCTCACAATAACAAAACAACAATTATTTTAAAATAAATATTTAAAAGTAAAAACATTAAAATTAAATGGTAGAAAAAAAAAATCTGTATTTTGTTAAAATTACTTCTTTTGAAAATTTTACAATAAAATATAAATTTATAAATATTATTGTTATAGAATTGAAATTACTTTTTAAACAAAATAATATTTAAGAATATTATGACGCTGTGCGTATATCAAATGGATGTGTGGTACGTGTGGGGCTAAGTTGAATTATAGCGGCGATTATTTCACATTACGAAAAAATACTTTTATTGATAGCAATTGAATTGGTTTTCATCATGTGCAAGAAAATCAAAAATTGTATCATGTGATTTATTTAAAATATAATCTAGTCGTGAAATCCTTTTACGGTATTATTAGTCTGGTTCTATTTGTGAAATTAGCACAATATCATATTAAAAATCAAAAATTATTTTAAAATTGATTGAAAAACTCTAAGATTTTATACGATTTCAAAGATTATTTTCCATCTGTTTCTAGAAATCGATGGTTTATATGTAATTTATATGAGGATACTAGCAAGTTACGTCATATACAAGTATTTCCCTCTTTGTTTAATCAGGATTTTCATATTCGTGAAGTAATGAAGCTTCAATTAAAGTAATACACAATTTTTGTCAAATATCATATTGTGGTCGATAGGCCAAAATATTTAATGCCTTAAAGGGGAGGATCTTTTTATATTATCTATAAATTCAATAATATCAGAAAGTTATTGATGTAGCTGTCTAAAATCATACACCTTACAACTTGTTTAATGTGTGGCATTGGTGTGTGGTTTGTTACGGCATAACATATAATATATTATTTTGAAAATTTGCCAAAAAATTGAAGAAAAAAAAAATTTTACTTTGATGCTGAGAGAACAAAATATTTATTAAAATATATTAATTTTCATATTAAGGCAGAACTGGAGGCATTATTTTGTTTAATAAAATATGAAAACAATGAAAATCAATGATTAAAATTAAATTACCAAAGAGTTTAACTTAGGCATAGCAAGCGACTAATAATAGACAATCCCATGGCAAAATTTATCTTCAAATTTTAAGGAAGAAAATGTATGAGCATTTTGAAAAAAGAAAATTAAGATCATCCACTGTTAATGACATAAAGGAGTGTGCTTCTAACAAGCTGTTGGCTTGAATTACAAAAATATGCATTGCATTTCTTCCAATTTTCGCACCCCCCCCCTACGGTTATAAATTTTACGATATTTCTGTCGCCTCGATTTAACTATTAATTTTGATAAAACCAAAAGCCAAAATAAGACGAAAATGAAGTATTTTCGAGTTTTCGACTATTTTTCGAGTCATTCCCACTTTTTTTTAGAAATTATCGAATTTATGTCACAAAAATACCTACCACAATTTAAAACATGTCACAAGATTTAAATATTATTTTTTGTTAAATGACTTTAATTTAAATACAATTCAAGCACAAATAACCGAAATTTAATTCGTTTAAAAAAAATCAACACTTTTGTACATTTAATACAACTATTAAAAATACATGTACGACATTTTCGACTGTTATTAACCCATGGTTTTGTGGGGTGTAGTTTGCTCGGCCCCTACGTTCAACCTGTGATTAATCTACCCATGTATTTATGGGGATATAGTTTGCACGGGTTGGGTTGGTTTTTAAGCACCAACGTTCAACCTGTGATTAAACTAATCATGTATAACTCGAAAAATAGACGAAAACTCGAAAATTGATATTCTTCATTTTCGTATTATTTTGGCTTGTATTACCAAAATCCATAAAAAAATCGAGGCGCCACATATATTGTAATCGAGCCGAACGAGAAAATTATAATCAATTTTAATAAATAAATTATTTTAATGATTTTCATAATAAAATCATTAAAACAAATTTTTCAATATTGTGCTTCTAGAGTAAGTCCAAATACTTTTGTTGCCTTCGTAAAATAGGTTGATAACTATATTAGGAATATTTCAGTAAGTCTCCAGTTCATCCTTAATTCGAAAAATGTTACATATATTTTTATACAAAAAAATGATATAGCGGTAGAATACCTAATTTTTTTTCTATTTTAATCGCCTGTGTAATAAATAAATACAAAGTAGATTAATGTGTTTTTAGTTCTCTTAATTTGTTCCTCGTAGTCTAGAAAAAATCGGTTCTTACAGGTGTCAGTCTGTTTCATATATATACAATTAATTGTGACTTTAGCGGTATGTAAATGTCACTCTTTTAGAACTAATCAACCTGGATGAGGTATCCGTATTGTGCATAGACTATGTGGAAGTGACTTCTTAATAAATTGATGCGCTACGAGCGGTTAAAATTTGTACTAAACTATTCACATGCTAGAAAATATAATTATTTGCTCGAACAAATATTACTTAATAATTACAAAAAAGACATTTAATTGTAGTTATTGGGTTGAAAATTGTATGAATGATCGAAGAAATTGCATAACGTATAATTTTTAATTGCAAATATAAATAGTTTTTCATTTAAATTAGTTAATAAATTTTTAAAAATTCTCTATGTTAAATCATACACCATTCATAGAGTTATATATCATTTGATTGATTAACTAGTATATCGTAACCATAGAGACGAATGAAAACATTTTGATGAAGTTTTTTACTGACAATAAAAATTGAGATTTTATTGTCATTATTTCATAAAAGTATTTCAATTGAAAACTGAAAAGAAAAGATGGAAAATTTTAATTATATTTTTATATTGTATTTTACTCAAGCATCCGCAGTATTTTACTATCATACCATTTTACTCCATACTTTTTTTCAAATTCTGTCCACAATTTTTTTTTTTGTGATATAATAGAAAATAGTTGAGAGGACAGCAAGAGGGCTTTGAGCTTGATTCTGCAACTTCGGGATCGCATACATACCATTGTTCGCGAGTCCGCGTAAAAAAAAGTAAAATCTGTCAAAAATTGCTTTCACACTAGAACAATTCTAATTAAAAACTAGAGTCAAAAACTGATTTTAGTGTACACTGGATAAACTGTAAGTTGACAGTTATGTTTTTAAATGAAACAAAAATTACATAAAATATATAGTTTAAAAATACGCATAAAATTTATTTAAAAAAAAAAAATAATAAAACAAATTATTGTACCGTAATGAAAGAATTATTAAAAGAATGCAATTTTATGTTTTATTTTTATGACTTGATTTCAAACAACCTACGTAATTTGTGTCATTAAATTTTGACAAATATCATTATTTATAATATAAAAATATCCAAACCAAATAAAAATATACACAATTAGTTCTATCCTCCATCCTAACCTTCACTTTTTTGCCAAAATATTAATTTACTTTTTCCTTATTATAATTAATATATTAATACAACAATTAATAATAATCATTATCATACGTTTTTAAAATGAATTATAAGAAATACAAAATAATTTATAATCAAAAAATTGTCTCGGAAATTTATGCATATGAATTTTAAATAATCATGAAACTATATAAGATTTATTATGAAAAGCATTGATACAATACATAATATTAAGGAGTGAGAATACGTATTACATTATACGTTTTAAGGTGAATTGACACAAAAAATGAGACCTCTTTAAGATACACCATCAGATTTTCAGCGCATACCATCAGAAAATCTGATGTAACTAAATAACATGTATTTATTATTAGATCTCGCTCACACTAAGATGTCTACGTAAGACATCAGATTTAGATATCAGAAAATCAAATATTCCTTTAATGCCTACAAAAGTGCAGACCAAGTATGCATTATCGGAGAGTGGATGATTTTTTACGGAAGCCCCGTGAATATGGTGGAATAATATCATTATATTCACACCACTACTCTAACCTGTTTTTAATTAAGTGTTCCATAACTTTCGATAAGTACGAGACTAACGCAATTGGACGATAGGATTGATGTGAGTTAGGATCTTATTTAGGTTTGAGATTTGGAATAACCATCGAATGTCTCAATTCATCCGGAACAGATGAATGGCTAAACAGTTGATTTAATGTTGACAAAATTTGTCAGATTGTCCGATAAGTTTTTCAATATGCAGTAGGAAACATTATCTGGTCCAGAGGAAGAATCCATCAGACCAATTAAAACTTGCGCTAATTCACAGGCTCCAAACGGACAATCCAACGGATGGTCACTCTGAGCAAATGGAATATCTAAGAGGAATTGTATAAAATCTGGAGTCAGTTTTTGTAAAAATTGAAAAGTCCAATTTTGGTTTAATGGTGTAGGAGGGACGGGATTAATAGCCGTTCTAAATATCTTGACTTTATCCCAAATCTTTTTGGCAGGCGTATTCCTGAATAGATGCTCCCAGAATATCTTTCAGGAAATCCGCTTTTTATCCTTAAACGGCCTGGTTAGCGCCTGAATTCTCTTATTTTTATAAAAAATGTAATATTGTAGACAACAACAGATTGTTTTTCTATCTAGTCTCCTATGATAATACTAAGAATTTCTAATATTAATATCAGTGAATTCGAACCCTTAAAATTTGAGGTATGCATAGTGTCAGTCTATTGGTAGAATTCAGTCCACGATTTGAAATGAGTACCTCCAGCGCCGTCTGTTGTATATAGTTTTTAATAATAACGGGTAGGGTCAAGGTATAAGATAATGATAACACCAATATAAATTTTTTAATATTTTTATACGTTCAAAAATTAGTTTTTCTCTGTATTTTTTACAACTATATTACAAATAGTGATAAACTCCTCTAAATATAATAATATATAATCATTTTACAAATATTACAATTACAAATATTTTCAATTTAAAAATTATAATAATTATTAATTAATAAAAAAAGAAAAAAAAATGCATAAAGTTCATTTTCATCAGTAGTAAATATAATTAATTCAATATTAATTAAAATGATATTTGTTTCTTCTTTTAATTTCAAATAATTTCTACATACATATTTAAAAAAAAAAAAAACGTCACATTTTGAATCATGTCAAAAACCCTGTTTGTTAGTTTCTTATTTTTTTTTTTTAATTAATAAAATCATCACACAATATATATTTTTTTAATTAAACTGTTTTGAACCTACAAGGTTTTGTGTTACTCTTAATATAAATAAATTCAGCGCAAGTTCATGAAACAAGTTATGAAAAAAAATTATTTTTTTTCATATTTCAAGAAGAAAAATACATATAGGGCACAGGGCGGTATCAAGGGGCATTTTATATTCATCACACTTACGTTATATAGCGAACTATCACAATAATATTAATGTCTAACATTTAATTAATAATATTTAACTAGATAATTAAATTCATGCATCATGCCACACGATTCTTTTCTTTTGACTACACTAATAATAAAAAAAAATTACTAAGTAAACACAGTTGAGTATGAGGGGGTGGGGGCAGGGGTAGTTTAGTAAATAAACGTTCAATTCGAATAATCGATAGTTTTGTTATCAAGTTTTATCTTTTCAACTAACTACAAACAAAAAAAAACACCCAATTTAAAAGAAAAAATGGCACACGATAAAAAAAATGGAGGAAAAATTAAAAAAATTTATAAAATATTTGACTAAGTTTGAAAGTATACACTACAGTAGGTTGAGAATATCACACTGTTTTACTGTAATGTTTTTTCCATGATGTACACAAAATTGTTGATTGGTTCGAATATACATAAATGCTATTTGGGTCCAGTCATCTTAGTACAAAAAGGAACCTTAGATATTCGAGATCAAAGGTTTCAAAAATCAGTTTGTTATTTTTAGAAGTATCTCGTTTTTTTCTGACTCCATTTATATTTATTTGAAACTTTTATTTTACACGTTAAAGCTTTTCGAGATAAACGGCGCAGAATATGGAGCGCTAAACTATATACGTACCTCCGAGGTAAAACCCGAGGTAAAATACTGGTCTAAAAGATATGTATGGAAAAATATTATAAAAATGTGATATAATTCATTTAAAAAGAAAATAACATTGTTTGGAAAAAGTTTCAGAAAATATTGAGACAAAATATCCGATAATGTTTCATGAAAATATGAAAACTCGTATCAAGAAGATATATTTTAGACTTTTTCAAAAACTTTGAAATTGATTTCTATCACCTATTAAAATATTTTTGTACAAGGTTGTCGCATATTAATTTAGTTAATTTGAGATCGAACATATGCATATCAAAAATTCGAACATCATGTATGAACTAAAAAATTAACTACCTAAATACGAAAAAAAAAAAAGAAAAACTTGATTAATCGACTATCGTTCAGTATTCCGATTTAGATCCAAAAAAAAAAAAAAAAATTTAAAATACCTATCACACAAACATTCTTAAGTCTATAAATTATGTAGTTATATTTTAGTTTCTAAATCGGAATTCGTTGTGTATTCGGGGCGCTTCGGGTGGGGAAAAAGAATGTGGAGAAAAAAAAACCAAAGAAGTGTAAAAAGTTAAACGCGTAGCGATTTAATATTATAAAACTCTTGTTTGATGATCCCACGCTTTTCCTATGTTTTAACTTTGTGTATTGTAGTAATATTAACTAGTTTTAAATGTTATTTTTTTGTTTTTTAAACCGTAACCTATAATAAAAAATGAAAAACACCATATTATTTTCAAAAAAAAATTGTAGTAGAATAATTAAAAATCTAATGAAAAAAAATTTGTAAATACACTTTTTTGATTTGTATTTTAAATTCTAAAGTCACTTGTGCTGTAAATAACGTTTTTTTTGTTTTTGTTTTTTTTATTTTTGGACCACGTATTTCTTTTTAATAATAAATAAGTGAAGAAAGAGATCACAATGTAAAAGAAAATTTTTTTTTGGGCATTATTTTTTATCATACTTTTCGGAATTTTTAGAGGCAACATTTGGTATTGGTAAGAGCCGTATAATTATAGTTCATATGTGAGTTTTACTACAACGAATTTTACATATATTATACGAAAAGTATTTTCAAAGAAGTACTGAAAATGTTTTATCTTAAAATCTAAAAAGGAGATATTTATTAAAGTGATTTGGTTCGACATTTTGGATGTAAATCGTCTGACAACCTGAATACTACGTAAATTTTTAATGACGGACGTTCTTTTTTGAAATACGTCGAAACAAATTTTCGATTGGCCTCTCGTAAAAAGTGTTAAATTTTCTCAAAATACAAATTTCAAGAAAATTAACGTTTGTCCTTGAATTTACCAGTCATTGAATTGAATTGAAGTTCCCGATCGTGTTAAAACTTGAGAATTGCGAAAATTTGTAAAAAAAAAGTATGATAAAAATAAAAATAAATATAAAAAGTATTTTAAATTTTGTTTTTCATGAAAAATTAATAATCGTAAAAAAAAATCACTATCATTTAAGTGAAACCATAGATGTTTATACTTTTTTTTCTAGATTGCTAGAAAAAAACCGGTTTCTCGTTGATTTAAGAAAAAAAAATAATAAAACGTATTCCTACTCAGACTTGAATCTCCCATTATTCAACCATACAGATATATTCGACCACCCCATATATAGAAATAAAGTATAAACATCTCGGGTATAAATGAAACGAAAATATAGTTTTTCATTTTTATAATAATTTATGTTTTACTTCTTATTATTATTTTTTTTAATAATTTATTTTGATTCTAAGCGCATATTAAGAATTTGATTAATTCATAAATTAATCATTTTCTTATATTTAATTATATAATAAAATAAAATAAAAACAATTTGTACATTTCATTTTAATTTTTTTTTTTTCGTTTGTTTAAATATTTTTAATTCAGTTTTTTTTTTATCACAATGTATCAATTATTTTTTAAACATAATATTTCAAAAATTCAAAAAAAGAAATATTCAATATGGAAGAATAAATTATTTAGTTTTGTTTTTCAATTTATACTTGAAATATATGTGAATTTTTTTTTAATGGCAGATTATTTCACTTAAAAAAAATTGATGTTCATTTTCTCTTTTCGAGAGATAGTGGAAAAATAATCTTTAAAAAAAAAGCACATATTAGAAGACTAGAAAGAGATCATTAAAAAATTTAAGGAATTGAATTGAATTGTTGAATCAACATTTTTTTAACAGCGTTAGTATACGTATACTTGTTCTTTTCTGTTGTCCTTATCTTACACATTACTTTAATACATTTTTAATATTCTACCTTTTTATACAGTTAACATTTATTTTTTTTAAAAATACTACAATCCTCAAATTATTATCATTTAAAATTTTACTTTCGAAATGTTAACCAAGAATTTTTTAATAGCAATTATTTCATATGAAAAATCAATTTTGTAGTTATGTTTATCAATGAGCACGGATATGCATCAGAATAATGTTCGCAAATTTCACACTTAACCATACTTAGAAAATAATAACCTATAAAGTTGATTTTGTTATAATATTCATGCTATTTAAAACGATTTTTTATCACTTCGAAATTAGAATTTTCAATGTTGATGATTTTACCGTTCACGTAATATTTTTTTTTATACATAAAATTTGTATAAAAATTTAAAATAATCATACAATAAAACAATATATAAGACAATGATAACGTAAATTGTGACAGATAGAAAAGAACAGGTATATACGTAACGAAATACTTCAATCAATCTTTATAAAGATCTTTGGTTTGGAATTATAGTAAATAAGACATCCATAAATTTTTGAAAATTTTTCTGTATACAGTGCAAATTAAAGTTACAAACATAGCGTAATATTAGGTTGGATGCCGATGAGCAAAAAATTATTATTTATAAATATGCTTCGAGAAATGGCTTAGTTATTAATTATTGTGTAGCAACTTTGTCCTATACAAAAATTCAGAAAAGTGAGCCTTTTTCGGAGCCCATAAAATTTTAGATTGCCCCATGAGCTTTAAATTAACAGCCACCCATGTTTATGTTATTGTAGTAGAAAGATAATTCAATAGCAAATAAAAACTAATTTGTCCGTCACATAATAAAGCCTGATATCCGTTGTCCGACAATTTGAAAATTGAGAAAAATATTAATTTGGAAATTGGCGGATAAAGGATATTCCGTTTTGTAACGAAGAAAACACTGGCCATTTTTCAGAATTTTAATAGAGGAAAAATTTGTTGTTCTAATCATATAATTAACCCATATACAAATTTTTAAAAGTATATGTATAAAAAGCACGGGGACTATATATTTGTAAACTACAAAATTTGGACTTTTTTATTCAACAATCCAATTGAATTTTTTTCCACATAGGGTCATCTAAAAATTGAATTGCTTAAGGAGATACCCAAGCCAGAATATCACATATTTTCACAGATAACTCCTGTATGGAAATTATTATATTTCAAGTGAAAATTGAAACACAAGGTTCTTACTAGTAAAACAAATTCACACACAAACAATTGGAAAAATTATCCCCTTATTTTCACAACTTTTTCTTTTTTTTTTTATAAGCCTCTCGATATTCTTAACCGAATAATACAGTTTTTTTTTACCATTTTCAATTTGATAAACATAGAAAATACGTTTTATCGATTAATGTCAATGGCAGTAATATTTTTCGGAACGAAAATTGAAAAAAATGCTTCATTTTCAAGTAAGTAATACTTATAAATTTCTATTAGCACTTTCAGTAAGAAACGTTTTCGTAAAAATATTCATAGTATTTTACAGGGGGAAAAAAATGAAAAGATCTTCTTGATTTGTTGTTTCATTTGAAAAATTTGTTTTGGGTGGGTGGCGAAGATATATACGCTGATCTTTGGAACTGTTTTCTTATTATACGCTTAGCATATTTTATCTAATATGAAGAATATATAACAAAAAAATTACAAAAATATTTGGGGAGGGGGTGATTAAAGGGGGGTAGTTGTTACCGTAGTGGCTCAAACAAAACTGCAATGTATTTGATTATTAAAATTTTTTTATACTCTATTTTGGCGCTTTGTTATTTTTGAAATGTTTTTTTTTTCAGTGTATAAAGATATAGATGGTTTTTATCACAGACTGAATTTCACATTTGCCCATAATTTACAAGTTTATGAAAAGAGAGCAAATTGTCGACGTAATATTTTCCCAGGAAAAAGAAGTTATTTTGTACTTTATAAGTTTATACACATTTTTTTTTTAAATATATACAATTATGATGCAAACATTTATAAAAGTGGTGTAAAGTGAATTTGTTTTGAGGGTATTTTTTTTTTTGTTTTCTTAAAATAATAACCGCCATGTTACTCCAATAGTACATAATTCTGGAAACAATATGGTGGCTTGTTTCAATTTTTTTTTTTCAAGTCACCACAAAACACAAGCACCTTTGTTTTCTTTTTTATCTTTTTAAGTAGGTTTTTCATTCATTATAATAAATTCGTGATTTTAATAATACTTAATAGTTAAATGTTCACATTTTTCGAATATAATTCTAGATTTTAACGAAACTTACATAGCTTCTCTTTTATTATACACACGCGAATACAAAATATTCGAGGGGAATTTTGATCCAACAAATATTTTGCATTAGTCTGTTTACAAAAAGGATTTGTTTATTTACAAAAATTTTAAATATTCGATTGTAAAATAACTTTTTTTTTTTTTAAACAGTCTTAATAATTGAGACACTACGAGATTTTTTTAATACAAAAATGATCTGATTTTGAAATCATGTGTATCAGAAAAACAAAATAGGTAAATCAAAACGTTAAAAGTTACTGTTGTTCTGTATGTGAAATCCAATCAAAAAGGAGTCACAGTCCTTACAAATCATCAAAATTGAGAACTTAGCTCGATTATCACAATATTTTTCTGAATTTTACATACATTCTAAGTGTAATGTTTGTACGTGTTTGTACAAAATTGTGTATATTGGCTCATACGAATTTATACATATGCCATTTGGATTTTGGTAGAACACTGCAATATTTTTATTTTTTAAATCAATTGAAAATATTTGTTTTGGATGCTATAATGTAGCCAATATCGTTTCTTTGTTAACTAAAATTTCTCTTTTTGATTGGATTTGCCTTAAATTACAATACAAGTATATTTTTTTTTCTAAAAAAATACGAAAATAATTATTTTGAAGTTTCCAAAATTTAAATCTTATTTTTGATTCTTTACGAGACAATTAAAAAAAAACACAATTAAATAGTATATAATTAATTATATGGCAATGAAAAAATAAAATAAATCCCAAATAAAAAAAAATTTTTTTTTAGTCCTAAAAAAAATTTACTAATTAAATTTTTTGTGCTGATTTACAAATTAATAATAATTAAAGTATTTAATTAATTAATGTATATAGAATAAAAATAAAGCCATTTTTCAACAGATACATCACAAACATTAGTCAGGATTTGTTGTATATATTTAAGACTATATCAAAAACAAAATTTTACCCACCATTTTGTATTTTTATATGTTATTATCCATATTTATATAATTTCTCCCCCTTCTCTCTTCACATGATTAAATATTATTTTAAAAACAAAATACGAGATCCAAGTTTCAAAACAAAACAAAAATACTTATATAATAAGTCTAAAAAAACTGTCTGCCTTAACATGCGTTTTGAAAAAATCATTTAGTTTTCTATCCAAGATATTTTAGTCGTTTTTCAAAAAACTTTAATTGAGTAAAAATTGACGGGTTGACCAAACGTAAAACAATAAAGGGGGTAAGATCAGGAAAAATGTATTTTTGATGTCAACTAACTTGCCATCTTTAATTGGTTAAAACGTCAATTTTTAAACTATTAAGGTACTTTTTTTTTATTTACCAAAATTTAAAAAATAATAAAATCGGATATATTTGAACCAACTTCGACATAATTTTATAAGATGTCGGTTCTAACGATCGGCGGTTAATCCATTTAAAAAAAACAATTATCTACTTAATTTCGATCGAAACCAAGCTAAAATTTTAAAGCTAAATTTACACTAAAATATGAATGCTGATGGAATTAAGCGCATGTGACGTCGTAACGATTTAGGGATATCGAAACAAAAATCTAAACCACTTATAACATTATCCGTGTTATATACAAAAAAAAGAGAATGATTCAGTTAAATTCAGTCGGAATAATTAAATTAAAATCGATTTTAACCGAAAACATTCGTATGTCATTATTTATCACATAACCAGAAAAAAGTGTGAAGAAAACACTTTTTCTTTCTATATCCAAAATCCGTTTATTATTCGATCAAGAGATCTTCAATAAAAACTAAATGTATTTTTTTTTCATGAAATTTTGGGGGGAACATAAAAAACATGTCTACTCCCCCAAACCTTAATACATAAAAATATACACATAAATATATATTAGTTAGTTAAACATACAGAGAGAGAGAGACAGAGTGAGAAATATACAAATAAGTAATATAAAAACGTATGAGTGGAAAAAGAATGCATATATAATAATAATAAACTTCTTAAATACATCATAAGTAAATAGTAGTGATTGCGGATAAAAGCATTGACTGTTACACAGTTAAAACATTTTGAAACTGTGACACTCTTGGATAATTGGATCTATTATAATTATTATAACCATTATTATTATTTGATGATGTATTATAAGAGCCACCATTATTATTTGTTGAATTATTTAATGCAAAATGTGGTAAAATTTCATAATAATTTGTACGCCATGTTGATTGCTGTTGTTGTTGTTGGGACATTTGATTACGATTACCCCCACCACCAAGATGACGTTGTTGTACTAAATTATTTGGTGCATAGGTATGAAGTTTATTATGATGTGTTGAATAATGATTGTTGTAACCAACAATTGGTGAAATACTATTCTTATTATTGTTACGATATTTCTTTGGAGTTCCACCGATTCCAACCATCATACCGCCACCCTTTTTCATATCATGAATGTTATATGATTTATTATGGTTTTGAATGATGCTGCTATGATGAGTGGTTGGCATTTCCACAGACCCGCTGCTAATATCTGATGCCGGTGATACAGATCGTTCAGATGTTGGTGATTCTGATGACGATGACAACAGAAATTGATTTTCCTTTTCTGAGAATGTTGCTAACGTACAATACGATCCTTCCGATTCACCAAATCTGAAAAACAAGAAGAAAATATTTTATTTCTACAACTTTTAAATATTTAAAAACTATAAACAAAGGGGGAACATAGTATATTATAGTTGTCCAGGTGGAAACTAATTACACCACCTACGGTGATACCACTCCACCTTGAATTATTTGAAGATGTTTAGGAATAGAAAAAGATATTTAAAGACGTCAGCAATTTGATTTTACTATCTTCTATTTTTCAAATATTACATAAATGGCTATTATTTTTGCAACTCTTCAGTGATCTGTCAAAGGCGGTGTTATCAGTGTCCACTCGCTGTTCGTGTTTATTAAATCTCATCCTGAAAAGTTGCTTACTTGTCTCTGAAGTAAGGTAAAACGATACAAGCTATCATAACCGAAAAGAGAGTGTTTATGAAGTACATGAGCATTACCATGGAGCGTCTATGCACAAGATTAGATTTTCTGAGTCGCATTACTGAGTACCACTTTAAAGGATTTAGGCAGTGATGTTCGTAGACATCCAGTGGATTACTTAATAAAGTTGATTTGGCTTCCTTTTATTAGAGTTTAAAAACATGTTACTCCAAATAGAGCAAATTTTACACAGTTCGATGGACAGAGTAGGATAAGACACTAATAAGAGGGGAACCGCAAATGCGTCGCTTGCACAAGGTACTCTGTACTCTCTTTAGAACACTTCATCGCCTGAAGACCAGGATGCCTTCTGGTTCAAGGTGTAGAGAAAGAACCATCAAGAACAGGTGATGCTATATGATCTTTTCGAGACCAGTAGCCACGCAAAAAAAAACCACAGCTTCTCCACCGGAAATGTTTCCATAATGGATGGAGGCACCGTTGCACATGGTACGCTGTACCCTCTTTAGTATACTTAATCGCCTGAAGACCAGGATGCCCTCTGGTTCAAGGTGTAGAGAAAGAACCACCAAGAACAGGTGATGCTATATGATCTTTTCGAGACTAGTAGCCACGCAAAAAAAAAACCACAGCTTCTCCACCGGAAATGTTTCCATAATGGATGGAGGCACCGTTGCACATGGTACGCTGTACCCTCTTTAGTATACTTAATCGCCTGAAGACCAGGATGCCCTCTGGTTCAAGGTGTAGAGAAAGAACCACCAAGAACAGGTGATGCTATATGATCTTTTCGAGACCAGTAGCCACGCAAAAAAAAAACCACAGCTTCTCCACCGGAAATGTTTCCATAATGGATGGAGGCACCGTTGCACATGGTACGCTGTACCCTCTTTAGTATACTTAATCGCCTGAAGACCTGGATGCCTTCTGGTTCAAGGTGTAGAGAAAGAACCATCAAGAACAGGTGATGCTATATGATCTTTTCGAGACCAGTGGCCACGCAAAAAAAAAACCACAGCTTCTCCACCGGAAATGTTTCCATAATGGATGGAGGCACTGTTGCACATGGTACGCTGTACCCTCTTTAGTATACTTAATCGCCTGAAGACCAGGATGCCCTCTGGTTCAAGGTGTAGAGAAAGAACCACCAAGAACAGGTGATGCTATATGATCTTTTCGAGACCAGTGGCCACGCAAAAAACCCACAGCTTCTCCACCGGAAATGTTTCCATAATGGATGGAGACTTTTATATCTAACAGCTTGAAAATTTCTGCAGGTGCAAATTACATGAATAGAAGTTTCATCATAGTCTAGACACGACCTAGAATATTTTCGAATATAATGATAATGAGGTAGATAAAGAATCTTTATTTTGTTATCATTCTGAAAGGCTTATATTCGGATTTCATGTTCTGAGAAAAACACAAAGAATATTAAAATTTGATTCCAAAGGTATAATTTAATTTCAACATGACTAATACAGTGTTATCTGAAATTCAATAAGCAAATTTCAAAATACAACTACACCTAAAAAGTTTTAGGTAAATAGAGCAATTTTGTAGGTAACATTTTTTTTTTGACCATACTAAAGAGAAAATCAGACTGGGAAATAAGGGAGAAACGTGATTTAACATAAGAAATTTTCAAAAATAGAATAATTCCGTAACTCAACGGCTTTGCTAAACACTTTTTATTAATGAGAGCTTCACTTTGCGAAATTCCATTATTCACTTATTTTATAAAAATAGAATTGAGAAAAATAAATAGTGAAGTTCAATTTCTTCAGCCAAGTTTTAAGAAATTTTATGAAAAAATATGAATTTAACAATATACAAATTCATTTGAATCAAATATAATTTTCCGTGGAAAAAGGTTCTTAGAGTACGTTTACCAACAATTATCTCTCTGTCTGAACGATATGGACACAAGAAAGTTTTAATATACGTAAAAAGTGCCAAATTTACCTCATACTTAGAACTACCCATTATTTTTTTTTTTAAATGTATTAAAAATATTGAATTTCAAATATTGGTATTGATATAAAATACTGATGATTATTTTTTTCACTGATAATATCTTCAAAAAAAAAAACTAATTTCAAGGCCTTTTTTGTTATATTTAATAATAATAAAATATAAAACAGGTGATCCAAATATACTTTTACGTATTAAATAACAATGTAAAATGGTAGCCCCGAACTGAATTAGTACGAGAATACACTTGCTACTTAGTAGTATAGAAATATTAATTCAGATTAGGAAATCTGTCAATAATCATTGATTACTAATCTAATTAGTTATTCAGATGAAGCCAACAACAAGCATATGTATTCTCAACATTAAAATGTCGATTTTATAAAATTAGACGAGAGTAGAAGTCTTTAACAATAGTAAAAAGTGAAAAAAAATTATAGCCGGATTAAACCTATTTGGAATGGAAGAGAAAATATTAAAAAAAATGATAGAATAAATTATCTACGGGTGATTTATAGTCGGAAAGTGGAAGGGGTGAGTTTTAAGGGTAAGACGCGGTTTATCTCGAATTTTGGGAAAACTAGAAGTCCTATGGAAAAAAGTTAAATGGTGAAGTTGTAGATAATAAAAAGATTACAACTTTTGTATTTACAATTTTTTCATATAACCACAAACTCCGATTGAAAAATAGGGTTCTTTTTCGATATTTATTCAAAATAAGTTGAAAAAATAAATATTTTAAATCAAAAAAATTTCAGTGTATTTGGAACATAAAAAGGTAAGTTTTCACTACATTTCGTGAAAAATAAATTTTTTTTTTGTAAAAGATAGAAATAAAAAACCAAAAACTTTTTTCTTCATCTAAATTTTGAGGTTTTCCCATAGGACTTGTAGTTTTCCCGAATATCGATAAACAGTGTTTTACTCTTAAAAACTTTCCGACCCCAGATCGCCCGTAAAATTTTGTATTCTCAATCGTTTCCAATGGGTTTCATTCTACTATAATTTATTTTTTTTTTCAAAAATTACCGACCCTGGTCTAAATTATAAAAAAAAAAAACAAAAATCAAATGTTATTTGTTTCTCTAAATGATTTGTGTGTACCTTTCAAACATAAAACCTTGATATAAACCGTTTTTACAAGGCAAAATTTTTATTATTTCCTCAAATTTCAACAAAATTTTAATGATATTTAAATATATTATTTATGTCATCATTTCATGAATTTTAAGTTAAATATTTTTATTTATTTCTTTTTTTAAAAATACTTATTTTGCTTAGTGAGGTGAATATAAATTATTTGATGCTTTTTTAGTTATTCTAGACGATTTATTTCCTCGAAACATTAAATAACAGTCATCGATTGGAATCTTGCAGGCGTGAAGGGTCCAAAGAGCAGCCTGGATGATAAATAAAATAGTTCCAGGAATTGAAGAGACTCCAAAGAAGTTTAAATGCGTTTGTGTCTGACGTATACATGTTATATGATATTATTGAAATACAACAACAACAAAATTTAATAAGTTTTGGATCAAACACATGCATGTGCTTCAATTTTGTTTTACAAAAAAAAAAATACCACACGCTACGAATTATAAAATAAGAAACACTAACAAAAAACCATTTTATTTTGAAATAAACTAAATGATACGTTTGATATTCAGTTGAATGTTTGTTTGAAACCGCAGAATATATTTAAAAAAAAAAACACACACATTTATATTGAAATGAAATATAAACACGTGTTGAATTCAACACACAAATGACGACGACTGACAACAAATGTATTTTATTTAATTGGATCACGCGAAACGAAACACTCATATCAAATAAATAGTAGACGGATTTCGAGTAGGATTTGGATGTATTTTGAGTATGCAAAAATCTTGCAACACATTCTATCATTCGAAATGTAGTTAGGAATAGGTTCTAATAATAATCATTTGGTTGTTACCGTACAAATTTTGGGTCCAATTGATAGAATGCGGTACTAGGTTTTTACATACTCAAGTATCTCCAGGTCATACTTTAATTTGACAAGAGGAAAAGTTATTTTTTTTTAAACAGAAATTTGTTCAATTAAAAATATTTAAAAAAAAATTTTTAATACCAGTTTTAAAAATCGCTTTATCTCGATTTCCGGCAAAACTATGTGAAAAACGTGTAAAAACAAAAGTTGTTGATATTTTTATTACCTACCACTTTGCCATTTATTTTTTTTCCATAGGTTTTGCCGGGAATTGAGATAAACCGTGTTTTACCTTTAAAAACTCACCCCATTCCACTTTCCGACTACAGATCCGTAAATTATTTTTCCTTTCATTTTTGTTTCATCCTACTATAATTTTTTTTTTTGGTTACAAAAATTATCGACCCTGGTCTAATATTATTTAATATTGGAAATTTTTCATATATTAACTAATTTAAATAAATTATTTATATTTGCAATTAAAAATAATAAGCAATTTCTTCTATCATTCTTATAAATTTCAACCCAATTATTCAATAATTTTTGTTTAACATTTGCTTTACAATTTACATGCAATTGAACAATTGAACAAATAATTCTATTTTCTATAATGCGAATGTTTTATTACAATTTATTACAAATATAGTCACTCGTGGCGCATCAATCGATTAAGAAGTCCACTCCACGTACTATGCAACGGTATGAATATGCAATGAATATTGACATGCAATTATTATTAATTGTAAAACGTTAAAGGGTTCATAAACAAACGATCAATGCTAACGTTTATAATGTATAGTTAGACCAGGGTCGATAATTTTTGAAACAATAAAAAATTATACTAGGATGAAACTTATTGGAAACGAAAGAAAGGGAATATAACCAAAATGAAAGGAAAAATAATTAATAAGTGATCTGTGGTCGGAAAGTGAAAGGGGGCGAGTTTATAAGCGTAAAACTCGGTTTATCTCGATTTCCAGCAAAACCACAAGCCCTATGGAAAAAAGTTAAATGGCAAAATTGTAGGTAATAAAAATATCGACAACTTTTATATTTACACTTTTTCAAATAATCTTAAAATTTATGTGCAAAAGGAAGTGTTTTTCTTTTACAAAAGAAAATTTTTTTCATGAAATTTGATTAAAACTTATTTTTTTATGTACCAAATATTCTGTAAGTTATGTAAAAAAAGTGTTAATACAAAAGTTGCAGATCTATCATTTAACTCTTTTCCATAGGACTTGTAGTTTTGTCGGAAATCAAGATAAACCGTGTTTTACCCTTAAAAACTCACCCCCCTTCGACTTGCCGACCTCAAATCGTCCATAAATTATTTTTTCCATTCATTTTTGTTATATTCTTTTCCGTTTCCAATGAGAGTTTTATTCTACTATAATTTGTTTTCACTTTTTACCATTTTTAAAGGCTTCTACCCTGGTCTTAGTATATATAACGAACAAACAACAACATATAACGATTAATATATGTATTTGCACACATTAATAATAGCTACAGTTCTTTATTCAATACAAAATAATATATAATTTTATTTTCTCACGATATTATTTTGAATAAAAACACAACAAAGCTTTCTTTAGTAACCAACTAATAATCTATAAAGTATTCACTTAATAAAAATATACGTTTAAATGTACTGGCTGGCTGTTTACTCGTGAACCAATCATCACCGGATTTATATGGAATGGAAATTTATTGTGGATTACGATGATTATATGATAAATTATTTTATTTTGCCTATAAATACTTATTATAGATACAAATAGACCAGGGTCGATAATTTTTTTAACAAAATTATAGGAGGATGACTATAATATATATGACAACCTTGCACGAAGACTAAATTGATTGAGAAACAAAAAATATTCTGACATTTATATTTAAAAATATGAAAATTGTTTTGAAAATCAGAAATGTTTTCAATTGAATTAATTTAGCGTTTGATCTTTGAAATTTAAAGTCCATAATACGTTTGTTTGAATTGAATCTTGAATATAATTTTTATCAATTAAATAATGAATATAATGAATTAATTATCAATTATAATATTTGTTAATTTGGTATCAATATTTATTTAAAAAAAAAAAATTTCTGATAATAACGATGTTCATTCATCAATTCATTGGAATAGACTAACCAGGATGAAAACAGAAAACGGTCATTAATTGTCATACTTTTAGAGAGAATTACCTATTTAGACCAGGGTAGAAGCCTTTAAAAATGGTAAAAAGTGAAAAAAAAATTATAGTAGAATGAAACTCATTGTAAACCGAAGAGAATATAACAAAAATGAATGGGAAAGTAATTAACGGGCGATCTCTGGTTGGAAAGTGGAAGGGGAGTGAGTTTTTACGGGTTAGACACGGTTTATCTTGATTCCAGCTACAAGTCTTAGAGAAAAAAAAATGAATAGCCAAGTTGTAGGTAATAAAAAGATTTACAACTTTTGTATTAACACTTTTTTCACATAACCTCGAATAATTGTTCGATAACCTAATCTGAACTTATATCAAAATCATTATACATATAACTTTGGAAGTTATGTACTTTATATTCATAACTTTATTTATCTAAAATTAGTCAGTTTTCATCTGACCTCCATAATATAGAAATTAACAAAACAAAAGAGCAGTGTTGACCATCTTATTTAAAAGATATTTTTAATAAAACAGATGGTTAACATTTTTTTTTTTTAAATTTTTTAATTAATTAATACTACTCTTAGTAGCTTTTAATTAATTTTAAGTAGAATTTTTTTCGGTCAAAAATCTGGTAATAAACATATTTTTTACCACACCGTTTCTTTCAAGATAAACTTCAATGTTTTAAACAATTTTCTTGACACACTCAGTATAATAAGTTTTTTTTTTATAAAAAGTATTAGTTTGATTGTATAAAAAATAATTATAGTTTTGTTATTTGAAAATTGTTTTTAAATCTTTGTAATGCCTTTTTTTGTATTGTTTAGAACAATGGTAATTATATAGACAGGAAAGAGATTGATTTTGTGCCTCTGGCAACAATCAAAATAAATTTAAGCCTTTCGTGATTATTATCTTTTTTATCAAAATTAAAATGATTTATTTTAAGTGAAATTTTTTAAGATAAAAAAAATCATCAAAACTAAAAAAATTAACTTTAAAATGATGCGAATTTTTTCGAAATTCAAAATGAAGTTAAAAGAAAAGTATTGGTTTATAGTTTACCATATTCAAAATATTGATTTCGTAATAAAAAATCACAAAAACTAAATATTTTTGCAAAATAAATACGATTTATTGCCAGAAAATTATATTAAAATTTAAACCTTTTATTTTATTCCTGTAAAAACGCTGTCTACCATTTCGGTGACGTAATATCGGTATATAATATTGAGAATGCTCTGGCATAACACATTTAAAACAAAACATAACCTTTCAATTGAAATTTAATTTTCGAATTTTGTTTGGTATTGAGAGCCTCCTAATTTCACATTTTGATGGGTTTAATAGTAAAATTTTTTTTACTATCCTTAATAAATAATTGCCTTTAAACAACACTCAATAATTTCCAAACGTTGGAAGTTTGAATGCCTTATTTATATTACCGCCTCTTCTAATCCTTTATCGACATTCTTTTGTTAATATTTTATGTATGGAAAAATATGTAATTGTATCAATTATTAACAAAAAAAAAAAAAAAAAATATGATCGCAGTATGACTTTTGAAACTAAACATGTATGGTCTATATAAAAGTAAGGTTACAAAAGGTTAGACTTTGATTTGAATACCAAGACTCCCTGTGATGCATTACAAAACACATTATAGTCCAGAAGGTAGGGTTGCAAATGACACAATCACATCAAGTCGATTAATTAATGTTAGAATTGAATGAAAGTCAGCCGGCTCTGATAGGGTAGACGGACACGATAAAAAATTCTGCTGAGTAGCCATGCAATCTAAGAACATTAAATGTCATAATCAGCTTACAATTATTCCACCCGGAAATATTTTTTTTTTTTTTTTTATTAACTACATTATTGAAACTATATTATTAATTTCAAGTGCCCTGAAATATATTTCATTATTTTTCCACCTTTGGTGCGCCTGCTGAACCGCCGCCATTCGATTATCAACTTCATATAAACTTTCAATAAAATCGAAAATTGATCGGCCTAAAATCATCATGAAAAATGCATCGCTATCTCCCGGACTAAAACTCTTTATACTCTCAATATCTCTGGTAATCAACAAGCTTATTCAAAATCACATTCAATTATTGTAAATTGAAATAATTTCGTTCAAAAGAAAATGTTCTAATTTAGTCAGTCTACTACACTGGTGTGCGATTATAATCAAAATGGTATACAAATTAGTTATATGTTTTCTTTTATTGAAAGATGTTGGGGCATGCTGCGATTTTGAAGGTCTTGTTGTTGACAGTTTACAATTTTATAATAGACCAGGGTAGAAACAAAAACTACAAGTCGTATGGATAAAAGTTAAATGGCAAAGTTGTAGGTAATAAAAAGATCTACAACTTTTGCATTTACACTTTTTTCACATAACCAGAAATTGAGATAAACCGTGTTTTACCCTTAAAAACTCACCCCCTTCCACTTCCCGATATCAGATCGCCCGTAAATTATATTTCCCTTCAATTTTATTATATTCTCTTCTGTTTCCAATGGGTTTCATTCTACTATAAATTTTTTTTGGTTTCAAAAATTATCGACCCTGGTCCAATATATTTAAGTCTTTTATAATAGAAAAAGGGTGCCCGTAATGATATCAAATCATTGATAAACACACTTTTATAAATTTTTAATATGACTTAGTTATCGTTAATGTAATTTTCATCTGCGAAAATTCGGTAACTGTATGTAGCGTTTTTATAATCGGAAATTATTTTTTACTTTTTAATTCATTTTTTGAAAGCAGTTTATTTTTTATTTTACATTTAATAACCAATTTTCAAAGATAACAAATTCTAGATATGAACGTTTTCCTTAAAACAAAAATGACGTGCAGTGACCTGGATAATATTTTGTAGTTTTTAAAGAAAACAAACATTTATGTCCGCCATCCCACTACCCTTCTCGTGAGTTTATTAGCTAGTAGGATGATAAATAAATTAAATTTCTGTTTTTGTTTCTATAAAAATACACACAATTTTTTTTTTTTTTATATAATTACAAAATTATGAATGTGAATTTCATTTTATTATTTATTTATTTATACAGAAAACAGAATATGTTGTATATTGCAACTTTCTATAATTATATCCACCATTATTTATAAAAAAAAAAAAAATAATGTGTATTGCGTTATTGTCTGTCTGTCTGTTTGGTTTGTACATTCAAATCACCCATCCATACATCCACCACAACCACCATCCTACAACTATCTATCATTACTAAATCACTTAGCGCTCTGACACACTAGAGTTTATTTTATCGAACGTGCGTTGAAATCAACGTCCGTTCTAGGTTTCTATTGTATTAAATACAAGAAGCCGCATTAGAGTTTGAATATACAACGGGCGTTTTAGTTTTCTATTGTGTTAAATATGAGCTGCCACACTAGTGTTTATAAAACGTGCCGTTTATTTCAGAGCACGTTGAACGGACGTTAGTTAGATGTTGGTGTTTTGTTTATTATCTATTGCAACATGGTTCAAACTTGTCTGGTTTTGTTATTTTCAAAAAATACATGACTCATTTGCAAATAATATTACTTGTATTATATATCGTACAACAAAGAAGTCATTAAATAAAAAATAATTGTAATAACAAATTCCAACTTTTTGAACCAATAGAAAATAAACAAAACACCAACATCAAACGCACATTTTAAAGCCTCTAGTGTGGCAGCTCGTATGTATATCACTCTTGTATAGCTGTATTTAACGCAATAGAAAGATAGAACGGTCGTTAGTTTGAATGCACGTTGGTAAAATAAACACCAGTGTGGCAGAGCGCTAAGGAATATTGCAACATCAAAATGTAAAATTTTTTAATTTTCGCGAAAGATATTGAAATGTACGCTGTATTTTTATAATCAAAATGATAAGTAAAGCTCTAAAAGACTGTGTTTTTTTTTTTACGTACAGTTATTTTCGACATAAATGAATTTTTATGTATTCAAACTTTAAAAATAATTGTTAAATGACTTTTTCAGCTGTTTCTCATATTTAAGTTTCTGTGTTTGTGATGAAGACAAATTGTTCACATTGAAAAAATAAAAATGTTTACTATATTGTCATATATTTTTTTTTTAATTGAACATTATTACTGATATCAAGTTATTGTTATCATCTCGAAAATCGATATTCACTATTTCTTTTCAAATAATTTGGTGTGTGGTTGGTTAACATGACAAAACTTTTTAGGATGCTTATAAAATGGTAAAAATGGCAATAAATTTTATCGATAATGTCGATAAAAATGGAACAAGATACGATAAACATGACTATGACTAATAGTCCGGGATATAATGATGCAATTTTCATGGTGATTTCAGGCCAATCAATTTTTGATTTTATTGAAAGTTTATATGAAGTTGATAATCGAATAGCGGTTAAGCAGGCGCACCCAAGGTGGAGAAATTATAAAATATATTTCAAGTAGCTTGAAATTAATAATATAACATAGTTTCAATAATGTAGAAAAAAAAAAAATAGAATATTTACGGGTGGAATAATTGTCAGCTGAATATGACATTTAATGGCCTTAGATTGCATGGCTACTCAACAGAAATTTTTACCCAGTCCGTTCAGCCTCTCGGAGCCTGCTGACTTTCATAACAGTGTATGACTGCTAATAAACATTCAATTCCAACATGAATTAATGAACTTGATATGATTGTGTCATTTGGAACGTTACCTCTCGGACTATATTGCACTGTTGATAAATCCTAGTCCTAAGTGGAAATATAATATTTTTCCGCCTCGTTCAACCAATCTCATCTCAAATTGAGGTCACTTGTGGGAAGCAGTTTTTGTTGAGAAATTTATTATTTAAAATAAATACCAAGTGAAGATAACAATTAACACGGTTAATTGTTTAGATACACTATATATGGTTGTACACTAAAATTAGCTAAATGGGAGCTGGAATTGTTACGAATCCAAAATGTGGTTTCTTATAAAAAAAAAGAAGTTTTTGTATTCCAATTTTTCTTCTATATGGTTCAAAAATTGGCAATGGACCGATTTTGCTCATTCATGAACCTGAACTCACTTTTTATATCCAGAATACGTTATCAAAATTCCAGATTGATGACCGGAGGGCTAATTATGTGACACCTACATCAAAGTTTTTTTTTAATGATACCAATATTTTCTAGCGCTACAAACTTCAGACAAAATTTAATATACTCTGAACATTTTACATATTTGTTGAGTGTAAAAACTGTTACAACTCTTAAACGAGGCGGTACAAAAATGGTACCAAATTTATAGTAATCGAATTAACCATGGCTTTTTAGTCGCCATCGATTAGAGTATGATCAAATTATTTTAGATTAAATTTAGTTCGTATAATTCAAACCTGATTTTTTACAAAACGTGTTTACTCCGAATTGGTTAATTACCTGAAACAAAAGAAAATAATTGTTTAATATAAAAAAATAATTAATTAAAAAATGTAGTATATTATGATAGCTTAATTAACTTCCTTTTCAATTAAAATCATTCTAAAATTGATATTTTTAGCGAAATTAAAAAATTTTCAATACAAAGTTGTAGATCATTTTAAAACTTACAACTGTCCTATTTAACTTTTTCCCATAAGACTTATAGTTTTGCCCGAAATCGAGATAAACCGTGTTTTACCCTTCAAAAACTCACCCCCTTCTACTTGTCTATGTCAAATATTTTTCCTTTAATTTTTGTTATATAATCTTCCGCTTCCAATGGGTTTCATTTTACTATAATTTGGTTTCAAAAATTATCGATCCTAGTTTATAGTAAGTTATAGCAAGTATAATTTAACTTATGACTAGAATAAATTCTGCGAAAGATAATTCGTTTATCATTCGCATCTTCCTATATTGCGTATTTGTTTAATAATCAATTAATCAATAATCTCCTCTTGTTAATAAAATATTTGTCGATTTATCAATCAATTATGTTGCCTTTAGTCAATTTAGTTGACAACTATTTCGTTGATAGTGTATGGGCTACTGAATTAATAATTAATAATAAATTAATGTTTAAATTTACTGTGTATGGCGCCGCCGCGCCTCACATAAGATATGTTTATGCGTACAATATATTAGAAAGTTATTGATCTTATAATAAAGGATGAAATCTCCACCATGACATGTTTATTTATATACATTTAAGTATGCCTGAACTAAACTGTTTATTTATTTACCAGCTGCAACTTGTAAACAAACATACACACAGACAGAAAATAGTGACTTTTATATAAGCTTAAAAACAGTTCACCATTCATACATGGTCTTTCAAGTGCAGCAGCGTTACTACTTAAATACTATAAACACAGGGGCGTCTCATAAGAAGTTCAACATAATTTCATACATAATCAGGGTTCAATTCATTTTTAAAACAATACATAATTGTATAGAATAAGTAAAAAAAATAGGATGGGGCATATGAAGGGAAGGGGGTAAGGTATGTAGCTATGGCTGACTTTATAAGGAACTATCAAAGTATTCACTTTGTGCAAACTAAATGGAAAACAATAGAAAACCATCGGTAAGTATAGCTGACACCCGATATTAATGATCAAATCCGCGGATACGGATATCGAGCACATATATAGTGCACACTCTACTTTTCGTATTCCGGATCCCCCAAAATCATATCTATTAAAAATACGCCACTGAATTTTAAACGACATATATGTTCATAAATATTAAAATGTTGAATATTGAAGTGATAACAAGACCGACCGTCTCTTCTTGTTTCGTTAAACACTCGACTCGATTCGTAGTCGTAAAACTTGAACACATACTTCAATTCACAAGTTTTGATAGCATCCATCCATGTTTTTAAATATGTACAAATATGGTCATCAACTTTGTGAAGAACCACTATTTTTGTTGGTTACTAAATATCGTATATACATCCTAGTGATGTGCCGAGAGTACGGTTGACTCGAGTCCAAATTCGATACTTGCTTTAGACTCGCACGTATTTTGGTAGGTACTATTTTACCATACCTTTAGGAAGCTTAGCTAGATACATTCTCAAGCGATATATTCTGAACTATTGAGTGTGAGAACCTATTTTTTGACTTGAAAAGTTTGGTAAAAAACTAATAGAAGAAATTTCTAAAGATTTTCTATAGTTTCTAAAAATATCTCTTTTTGTTCTAAATCTACATGCTTTTTGAAGTTTTCACCTTTTCCATTTTTACTTTTTGTTCTAGAATCAGTAATGGACTCGAATTTTCAGACTGGAGTTCTTGACTCCAATTTCTAGACTTGCTTCAATATTGAAATACCAATCATAGAACGGGGAAATGAGAACTGACTCGATCCACCAGTGACTCGGCACATCACTAATATATAAAATGTTGCTGCATTACTTAGAACGAGACATACCAAGAACCCTTTTTTATCCCCTCATAATAGCTCATTATATATCATTTTGATGTAGAACTTTTTATGTGGATAAGATTTAACCTTCAAATTGTTAACTAGCGATCAATAATTCAAGGCTAGATTATTTGCTTATTGTATTTTGAATGGAGCACATATGTTTCTTCAGGCTATATAATCAGGCATAGAAAATGGATGGTAGTAACATTTTTTTTATATATTACAGATACATCGTTTTTCGAGCTGTTTTGAAAATTTAAACATTGATTTTCATTGGTAATACTGTTGATTTCTTGGAAATATCAAAGTAGTGTGCTTATTCTGTAATAAAGAATTATTTAAAATGATTTCCAAAAATTATTCAAATAGCCTATATCTATAATTGAATGTAGCAAGCTTAAATTTCGTAAATTTCAGCAGTATTGCGTGTAACAAAATTCTGAAATGGCAATTAGGTGTAAGAAAGTACACACGAAATTCTATTGTCGTTAATTAAAATCACAACATACATTTTGAAATTTAAAAATAAAAAAATTACTAAATTTCAAAATTCCGTCAATTTTTTTATGTATTAATATATGAGAACCTTGAACGAAGAATAAATATTAATTGAGAAACAAAAAATATTCATTCTGACATTTATATTTAAAAATATGAAAATTGTTTTGAAAATCAGAAATGTTTTCAATTGAATTAATTAAGCGTTTGATCTTTGAAATTTAAAGTCCATAATACGTTTGTTTGAATTGAGTCTTGAATAAAATTTTTATCAATTAAATAATGAATTAATTAATTATCAATTATAATATTTGTTAATTTGGTATCAATATTTATTTTTTAAAAAATAAATTTCTGATAATAACGATATTCATTTATCAATTCATTGGCATAGACTAACCAGGATGAAAACCGAAAACGGTCCTTAATTGTCATAATTTTATAGAGAATCGACCAGGGTAGAGGCCTTTAAAAATCGTAAAAAGTGAAACAAATATTATAGTAGAATGAAACTAACCCATTGAAAACGGATGATACAAAAATTGTAGATCTTATCTAAAATACAAAAGTTGTTGATCTTTTTATTACCTACAAGTTTGCCATTTGACTTTTTTTGTCATAGAACTTGTAGTTTTGGGCGAAAACTGAGATAAACTGTGTTTTAACCTTGAAAACTCATCTCGTTCCACTTTCCAACCTCATTTTTGTTATATTCTCTTCCGTTTCCAATGGGTTTCACCCTACTATAATTTTTATTGGTTTTAAAAATTATCGACCCTGGTCTATAACTATTATTATCCACGATATTCGTTTAAACTATTTATTCGTAGGTATTTTTTTTTTAAACATTCATAGTAAAACAGTTAATTATTCTCAATTCACATAGATATCACAAATGATTACATCTAGAGTACAACAACGCAACGGTTTTATGATTTGTTTAAAAATAAAAATAAAAAAACAAAATTCATTCGACTATAATCATAAAAATCAACCTATATTATAATAGTCCGGGAGGTCCCGATGCATTTTTCATGGTGATATTCAGACCGATCAATTTTCGATTTTATTGAAAGTTGATAATCGAATGGCGGTTCAGCAGGCGCACCCAAGGTGGAGAAATAATAAAATATATTTCAGGGCGCTTCAAATTAAAAATATAATTTCAATAATGAAGTAAATAAAAAATAGTCAGCAGAATATTTACGGGTGGAATAATTATCAGTTGAATATGACATTTGATTGCCTTAGATGGAGATTGCATGGCTAATCATTTGTATCTCGTCCGTCCACTCTCTCGGAGCCTGCTGACTTTCATAACAGAGTACAACTGCTAATAAACATTCAATTCCAATATGAATTAATCGACTTGAAATGATTGTGTCAATAGCAACGCTTTCTCCCGGGCTATAAAGTATTACTTTTAAAAACAAACAAAAGTACCGTTTGTCAGTTGTCTGTTTTTTTGTTGTTGTTGTTGTTATTATTATAAATGTTTTTATCGTCTGCGCCCGATTTGTTCATCGTAGGTATTATTCGTTCGTCCAAACAACAGCATATGCTGTGTATTTATCAAAATATTAAACACAAAGGAACTTTTTGAAGTAACATTGAAGTAATACTTCTTTAGTCGCGTTATGAAAAAATGATTAAGAGTGAAATTTTAAGATGCACGAGCATCACCGTCACACAAAATTCACAGATTGAAGCTGTTGTTATAATTTATTGTTACACTTAATGTAAGACAAAATATATATTTATTTATTGAATTTTTTCAAATTTAAACTGAGCTTTCTTCACTGTGTTGACTATCCTTCCCTTCTCCAGTCCTTTTATTATTTTATTGTAATTATTTGTATTCAATTAAAAATTGTTTTTTAATGATGCCAAAGAAGTATAACTTCTGACTCGCGTACATAAGTACACGCACCCATTTTTTTTTTTGTATAAAATTTTATTTAATATTTACTTCCCAGATATTTTTTTAATGGATTTCAGTTTTAAACCTCGCAAATCCAAGGAATTGAATGATTTTGCATTAGTGTTAAAAATATTTGCTCACTTATATTCCTGACTAAAGCCCCATTTATCAGCAGCTCATTTCTGGATTTGTAAGAAAAAAGACGAACTTCACCACGCTACGCTCTCTAATAAGATACGCAAGATCTGGCAATTAGTAGTTACTTCTTTTTCTGTTTCAGTAATTAATAGTTCATGGAAGACCATGATGCATTTTTGGACGGACTGTGTTTGCACTGTGTTTGGGGCATGCATGTCATGGCACTTTGAAGTAAAATTTCGATCGTTTTTTAAATTAGACAATGGAATTCTATGTTATGAGATTTTTCGGCAAAATGTGATATTCTAAATGTACACATATTTTTCAGCTAAGAGTTAAAATATAAAATTATTTGATCATTAACATTAAAAATATCCTAAAGCTAGTAATTAATAATCCCCACACCACAGTTCAAGGTGTCAATGTACGTATAATTTATTATTTGCATTGTATTGACGGTCAATTAACAAAGAATAATAAAATAGTAGTTATAATACTTGAATGAATAACCCTGTAATTTTTAAGTAATAAATTTTATATTTGTTAATAATATCACAACATTAATTTTATATATATATTTATTTTTTATTTTTGTTGTTGTTGTATATAGATATAAATAAATAAATAATATGTATTTAATTTGACTATTTTGAAACTATTGTTACAATATAAACGAACCGAAACCCGGCCGTTTACATAAATGACGGAAATGTACAAAATGCACAGTTAGTTAATTTATTTGTTGAATTCGAAATGATTATTTATCTCTATTTAAATATCAAATGCACACACATACATACATAAATATATACATAACATAATATTGTACAAAGATAATAATATATATCGGTGCGTCGACTTTTAGACAGGGTGTTTCCCTGCACATCTTGCTCTCAAATAATAATAAAAATCCGGATTACGATTTCTAATTTTCTTTTATGAATAAATATAACAAGTATGATTTTAGACGAGGGTCGATCATGTTTAAGGCAATAAAAATTAATAGCACTATAAAAAAACCTCGAAAAATATAGTTGATGCTATAAGTAATTGAGGAAACATCGATCAAATTCCGTAAAAGTCTCGGATGCGGGAGGTAGTATACACAATATATTTGTTTCTTGTCCTTTTGCGGCTAAACTATACATCTTTTCGAAAAACGTTAAATGTAAAAGTTGTAGATAATGAAAAAATCTAAAACTTTCTTCTTGGACATTATTGATCATAATCTCAAAATTATCGAGAAAAATGCATCATAAAAAGGTTTTTTTTTTTATATAGCAAGCGCAAAAATTTATATATTTTCATGAAAAGCGATGAAAATCTGTGCTGTCCACTGAAACCTACATTTGCAATTGTTCGTTTTAGCTCATTTTATTTTTATTCGTTTAAATAAATTTTGTGGAATATTATTTTATTCTGCCAACAAAACAGCTGATATAATTTACACAATTAATATTAATTAATATAAATATTAATATGTTATAAAACTGTTAAAGAGACCGAAATATATCTTCTTTGACGATTGTACCAATATTTAAATAAAATAACTATTTTACGCTGTTCACTAGATTTCATACGATAAAAAAATAATATAAAATTTTAAAAATAATTTAATACAGTTTAAAAAAATCGAGTATACTTTTCTGTTTTAAGTTGAATTCCAATCGAAATGATGAGAAGTTTTTTTAAAAAATATTAATAATTTGATTTAAAAAGGCGTTGAAAACAACAAAATTTATAATAATTTTGTAATTTTACGAGTCTATATTTTTATATTACTGAAATAATGAGTTCATTCCAGACACTTTTTCCGTCACTTGTAACTCCTAAAAATCCTTAAATTGACAGTTAACTTTTTTTTTATATGTGTACAAAAATATTAAATAATTTTGGTAAGGTAAGAAGACACCCAGTCAGTATACAAATGCAATTTTGTGTTCAGTTTCCGATTGCATGATGATATCAAATTTAACCACATAATAAAATGTGCATTCTCAGTCAGTCTACGACAGATAATTATTAATTGGTTATTTGATTCGATGCAATATCCAATTTTAATTCAAAACTTTAGTTGTTTAATTTATTGGATAATTAAAAACTAGAATTAATGTGTCAATACACAACAATCAACAAATGTTAAAATCAAGTAGCATTAGTATTTTTATATTCCCCGTTATAGTGCAAAATTTTTTAGTAAACTTTTATGATGTTAAGCCATAAAGGAATACAACTTATCATGAATAATTTATTTTCTGGTTCCAGGTGCAGTAAAAGAACCATCTAGAGCTGTTAATGCTACGGGATCTTATCGAGACCACGTAATACGCCCACAAATTTTCCGCCGGAATTGTTCCCAAAATGATGGATCCAGAGTTTCAAACCCGAACATTCTATATCAAACACCTTGAAGATTTCTACAGGTGCAAAAGACGTGAATAGACGTTTCATAGTACTCCTGACACGATCTACAACTAGGATCGTCTGAGATTTCCAAATTATGAAGGTGATAGTTCAATCGACAGACAGTGCCCTGTCAAAAACTCTTCTCAGTTGAACCTGGTTACTTTCGGCCGGAAACACTTAAATGTTTTAGCTGTATGGTAATACGTAAATTAGCTTGTCGGATTCCATCCGTGAAGTTTCTTGGCAAATTATGAAGGTGATAGTTTAGCAAATAGTGCTCTGTCAAAAGATCCACTAGTTTTCTCAACTGTATCCTGGGGTTAGTTTCAACCGGAAACACTTAAATGATTTAGCTGTGGTGATTTTAATTAGCCTGTCGCATTCCATCCGAGAAATCCCAGTTATCAAAGAGTGCTTGTCGAAACCAGTCTTTAATGCAGTATATCCAAGAAAATACTAATAACAGTTTCATATTTATGAAAGATAATTGTAGGACTTTGCAATACAAAATGAAAATTGAATTTTAACCGTTATCAAGAAAATCAGTTTTCTTAATACTTTTTTAAACTTTGATGAGACTTATTTGTAAATATCCTTCAATGTTCACGACGCCATTATATGCACAACGCATTCATACGCCATCAGCTAATGTATTTTAAGAGGAGAAGGGGGTTATACGTATAGCAAACGCCAAAATTCAGATAAATTTCTATACTTGAAATTTTATTTTTTTGAAATGTAATCAATTTATTATCTACAACCAATTTCTATAATGTAATTGATTGATATTATTTTGGTGTTTCAGTTGACTTTTAGTCCTACTTTTTTTTTTCAAATAACTATCGATTATAAATAGACACCCAAAAAATAATATACATATTTATATATGTATATGAATGATATGATGTCTTTTTTAACCTATAAACATAATAACTTTAATCATTTAATAAAAAGTGTACGCACGCATAGAGTGTATATCTATGTTATTCTAATCAGAACAAAAGAGTCATCAGAGTAGAAGTAATGTAGACGTCATCAGCTATCTTTGTGTTAATGCATTGTATTGTGTCAAACATAGTAATCTTTGTTTGGTTCATAACCTAAACTAACAATAATTGTATTGTTTTAAATATGTAAATATATACATATATTAGTACTGTGTGTTTCACATCGAATGGTGTACTAATTAACCTTAATATTTTTGTAGAGAAGTATATAAAAGAACAGACAATAATGTAATATAAGAGGGTGGTCTGTAAAGTGTCTACGATTTCTAAATAAGTCAGGGAATTTTGCAAAAAAAGAAGTCCAAAGACCTTAATGCAAAAACTCATTTTCCAAAGTAATACCTTACCATCATTTACTATTCGTCTTTAAGAATTTTTTTGAAGTTATACTTGTTTAGGCAAGGTATGGAAAAATGATGACAGTGAAATTATAAAATGTGCGCGCAACACCGTCACACAAAATTCACAGGTTGGAGATGTTTGTTATGATTTATGTAACATTTAATGTAAGAAAATATACTTTTATTTATTTAATTTTTCCAATTTAAACTGAGCTTTATTGACTGTGTTGGCTATCCTACATTCAGTAGTTTTTGTTGACAAGTGCTGCTACCGTCATGTTGGATCGCAAACATTTCAGACCACCCTGGTACATTTTATTTTCTTTTCCAATTTTCGCGGACAAATAACTATAAAAATGTTTAAAAAAATTTTCGAAGACTTTTTCTCGAAAGAACATTCTAACTTCATCAAAATAAGTTTGTTTTTAAGTCTTAAAATTAGATTTGTATACTGGATCACTCTGTACGTTTGTATTAAAGAAAGTACGTTATTATTATTATTATTATTATAGTTTTAAATTATATATTTGTATATTTAAAAATATTGAGGTTATATATTCTCTTAAAAAGGTATCTCTCTATCTCCTATCATTAAATATATATTTTTTAATTTTTTGATACAAATAAAACATAGATCACGATTGCAGAAGAGAGAAATAAAACTAATTCTTACGATGAATCATTTTTAAAATAATGATTTTATTATTATTTATATTTATAGTGAATTAAAAACTTTTATTATTTTTATATAGTTCTAGTAAATACAAAAAAATTTTACATTCTAAATAACTGTCAAGACAAGTGTATAAGTTATATGGTAAAGGGTGAAGTTCATCGCAATATCGATGTAAACCTTGCAAACAGATTTGTCAGTCATATAAGTTATCCAATGCAATTTGAAGTGAAACTTTTTTTAGTATTGTTGGGATCTCAAACTCAATAAAACGAAAAATCTACAGTAAAAGAAGACAACTACACACATCTATAGGATATAACGGGCGAGAGCATATGATATATAAGTATCTATACGATTTAACGTACGAGAAAAGGATCATAGCTGTGATATATGTATATATAACATTTGATTCAAAAACGAATGACAAGCAACCAAACCACAGTACTTGATGATACACAACTAGGTTCGATATAGACGACACATGTATGCATGATAGACTCATTCTGTGTATGCAAGCTGCACAGTAACGTTGTAAACACTCACTTAACAAACACGTTGCGTATTTTTATCAAAACCTAGAAATAAACATTACAATAAAGTGCATAATAATTTTAAACTTGGTATCAATATCATCAGAAATAAACCCTACCATTATAAACTAGTCATGAAATTCTATAATAGTCTCCTTATTTTGAGTTAACAACTAGTTTCATTTGAACTGCGCGCATATTTTAATGAAAATATTTTATAATTCAAAATTTTTATGGCAACCTTTTTGTCCTTTATCTTTTTGACCTAGCTCAACTCCTTTTAAATGTAAAAAGCTGAAAACGTGCAGGGTTGATTTCAGTTTGTGACTTATTCAAACTGTCCACAAGCTCTTAGGAACAATATAACTGTTATAATTTTGAAACGGAATACTAAAATTCATAAAATCTTGACTTCCTGAACAATTTGACCTTCTAATTGAATAAAAGAGAAGTTTTGAATATGAAAAATATTATTATTCACACAAAAGTTACGATCATAAATCTAACCTTTTATTCAAAGAAAAATAAAAATTCGCATCTCAATAATATAAATACTTCACTTTTATAAATACAAATTCTATTTCCTTTTTTATTAAAAAATTTATTTTTGCTAAAGCGTATCTTTAAAATAAACATTTGACCATGGAGAACAACCATTCTAATTCATAACTTTTAAAATAAATTATTTCATTCAATAAGTTTTTTTTTAAAAAGTATCCGGGATTTGTTTAAGGAAGTAAATGTTTCAATAATGGCATAATAATATGGCTTGTGTTTTGAAATAAAACGAGTCAATTAAGAGAGAAATCACAAGAAAAGTAACAATTGGTAAAATCAAAAACTTCAAAAGAGCTATTCAGAGAATTCTACATATAGACCAGAGTCGATAAAATTATAGTAGAATGAAACCCATTGAAAACGAAACAGAATATTATAAAAATGAAATGAAAAATTATTTACGGGCGATTTGTGGTCGGGTAGTGGAAGGGGGTGAGTTTTTAAGGATAAAAAACACGATTTATCTCGATTTCCGGCAAAACTAGTATGGAAAAATGTTAAGTGGCAAAGTTGTAGGTAATAAACAGATCTACAACTTTTGTGTTTACACTTTTTTTTACATAAGTTCAAAATTTTTCGATTGAAAATTAGGGTGCTTTTTCGATATTTATTCTAAATAAGGTGAACAAATAAATATTTAGAAAAAATAAAAAATTACAGTGTATTTCGAACATAAAAAAGTAAGTTTTTCCACCAAATTTCGTGGAAAAATTTTTTTTGTAAAATATTTGAGGTTATGTGAAAAAGTGAAAATACAAAAGTTGTAGATCTTTTAATAACTTTGTAGTTTGACATTTTACTTTTTTTCATAGGTCTTGTAGTTTTACCGGAAATCAAGATAAACCGTATTTTACCCTTAAAAACTCACCTATTTTTCCTTTCATTTTTGTTATATTCTCTTCTGTTTCCAAAGGGTTTCACTTTACAATAATTTTTTTTCATTTCCAAAACTATCGACCCTGGTCTAATATTAAAATATATGTATTTTGTGTTTTTTTAAAAACACGCTTTAAATTATTTTAAAAAAATTTACTAAAATAAAATAAACAATTCTTGAGCTGATACTTTAACAATAGTAATAAAATTTTTCAAAACTTCAAACCGTAAATTAAATTAAAAATTTAATCTGTGTTGTTGCAACGTCATAATTGGTTATAATTTTTTTTTTTTTTTTAATTAAAAGTACTTTTTTTTTACAAATGTTTTTCTAATATTATATTTAGACTGTAAAATATTGCCGTAAGAATTATGTTATGCAATTAGTAACACGTAGTTTTTTTTTTGTACCGTTATCTTGTAAATGTACATAGCGTTACATTTAAAAAAAAAATGATTTCAATAATAATTTATTGATTGTTAAGCGAATTATTTTATAAAATTAATCGATTTGATGAATTTTATGCTGAATAATAATAATTTTAACGAATTGAAATTATTCAATCAATCAATTATTTTACCAAAAATGCTAATCAAATTATAATTTAATTGACTGCGTGTGTTGGGGTCGAAATTCAGCATGACCCAATAGCTTATTTATACGTATAATTTTTTGTTTGTTTTATAAAATTTGAATTATTTCAATATTGCTGATTTAGAATTAGTTTCTTTTTGCAATTCGTTTACTCATAACCAAAAAAATTGAACCATATATAGAAGATTAAATGACAAACATTGATGCATTTTTATTTAATTTGAGTGTAGAATATCAAATCCCCCGTGTTACACAATTTATATATAAATTATTATTTTAGCTAAGTATGGATATATAATTATATATAAAATAAATTAAAAAAAAAACGTGACTATGAAGTAAAAATGATTTTAAAAAATATACTTAAAAAAATAAATTAATGACGAAGAGAATGGTTTTGCAATTTTGATGAAAAATAATACTTATTCAAAAATTTTGCACACATATTTGAAGATACTTAAGATTAACAATTTTATTGAAATTTATTACTACATATTATAATTGAGGTCTTAGAAATATTTAGATTACAAATATTTATTTATAGCGACATCGGTTATAATGCTCAAAATTTAAGGTTCCTATCGAATTTTATCCTATTCATATATGTGTTAGTATACCGGTTATGACGGCCAAAGCCGCGAACTTCATTGAAATATATCGGCGGCTATAAGGACCAGTTGCTATTAAGCAATAATTATAAGCTATTCTTAAGATCGAAATTCCCTGACTTTTCTAGATCTCACATGGGCTTCTAGAATATTTTTTTAAAAATATAAACAATAATCATTTGTTATTTTTAAAATAATTTCCAGTCTAAGCCTGAACACTGAATTGTTCATGAGTTGATTATCGGGTAATTAATTGTGTGATCAAGTTCATGTTTTGAAAAAAAAAAAAAAAAAAAAGCCGTTTTCCCTGATTATCCCATAAGTTTTTCAGCAAAATTGAAATCCCCGTCTATTACAGATTTTTCCTATATCTGTTATTCAAACATGAAACTTATTCAATAATGAAAATTTTAATTTTTCCGATATGCCATAAAGCACTTTGAAATTTGTTTAAAAATTGTGATTATCAAGGTTCGGACAGCGAACATTTAATTTTTTTGCACACATTGAATAAAACAATTTTTTTGGTTTTCTATTATTGAAAAATCTTTATTGCTCGAGTTACAAAAAGACAGATTTCTTTCGCAATCGAAAATTTTACAGGCCCGGTGAAAGAAATCCAGTAAATTAATCGGAATTTATCAGAAGTTGCAATTTATAGTATTTTTTAAATAACATGACATACTTCCGGGCAACTGTACTAAAAATTTGAAGTGTATTATCATAATATTCTACGATTAAAAGATTAACAAAATTTTCCAAAATATATATATTTTTTTTTTAAATAATAAAACAATTTGAATAATAAGTGTTTTTTATCAGACATATTGAATCGTTTCAAATCCATTGTTTATGAATTGTCTTTGTTATAAACAAATAGAAAATTGTTTACAATCGCTAAAATAGTTCAACAATAACAAAGAATACATAAATAATCATTTTATTATTTATAAACATTATACACGTAATTCAAGATAAAATTTAAATATATTTTTTTTCTTATATAACTTAAGTACGTTGCCAGAGTTAATGTTATAGTTTAAGGGGAGACCCGTTATAAACAAATTATTTTATATGGTTGATCGTAGAAGATGAGAGCTATATAGCAGAGAGCTTGAAAGTAAAAAATGGGAATGTTTCTGATTCGATCCTGGATGTCTTCAATAATTAAGACCATAAATAGAGAACCGCCACCGCGTTTCTTGTACCTAAACATTTTGGTGCTCTATTTTAGAAAACTCCATCAGCTAAAGGCACAGATATTTTCTAACACAAGGTGATAATTATGGGGGCCCACCGGTGGTCTAGAATTTTCGAAAAATCGATTTTTGTTTTGCATTTGTATTATCTTCCGTTTCCAATTTTATCCTACAATTTCTTTTCACTTTTTACCATTTTTAAAAGCTTCTATCCTGGTCTAATAAAAATTATATAAATGATATTTTTAAGTACTACGTCTCTTTATAAATAAAAAAAATATTTTTTATTATTTTTTTAACAGACTTGATGGTATGATGATTAAAGCAATAAAAATTATCATCGAATATATTATTTTTAAATCAATAACAAAACATTGTAATCATTTCTTATCTACAAAGTATGTAAAAGATAAGAGTCAACCATTTAAACTTTTTTTTAATTCGTTCATAAAAAATAGCAACGTAATTTAAATTTACCATTATTTATGTTATCATGTAATATTATTTTTAGATTAGCCTCACATCACACCATTCAATTTAGTAATAGGCTATTTAAATTAAAAATATACTATAAAATATGGCCATTTTATAGAATAATAGCCTAAAAAAACATATTTTCTTTATTTAAACAATGTTAGAAAATTACACGAAATAATTTTTAAAATTTTATTTATCACACTGAAACGCTTTTCTGACTGGTGACAGTTATAGTGACGTCACTAGCTAGTAAACTATAAAATATATTACAACAAGGATATATTAAGCACTGAAACGTCCTGTGATTGGTGACAGTTATGATTACGTTACTAGCTAGTAGACTATAGAACACATTATAACAAGGATGCCATAGCAGATGCTGTAATGTTTTGTTGTATTTTTTAGGAACTAGCTTACGATAGTGCTACGTCACACATACCATGTGACAAATGTCATTACAGAAACATCGTTCTTTCATGCTGTTTTGAAAATTTAAACTTGAACATTGATTTTTATTGGTAATACTGTTAATTTCCCAGAATTATTAATTATTCCCTTATTATGTAAACAGGACTGATTCAAATTTTTCCAAAAATTACTCAAATAGCCTAATTAAGATGCTTCGTTGGAAATATATATATATATATATATATATATATATATATATATATATATATATATATATATATATATATATATATATATATATATATATATATATATATATATATATATATATATATATATATATTTCACCCGCCTGATGGTCCGCGGCCATGATCATGAAGTTTCTCAAGGGAGATCGACAAGAAGACATCGGCAAGAACGAAGTAGACAGTAGTTAGCCAGTCCTCTCTGGGTGAAGTAATACCTGACAGGAGGTTCCGCGCTGGGTATAACGGAGTATCCTCAACAGTTAGGGTTTGAGCGAGTATATTGTAGGCATGTCTAGTCCGAGCCCCGCACTCGGAAAGATCAGGAATCTTTGTCGGGAAGTGCAGTAATACATTTTCTAGTTTAAAATTTGGATTTGGCGAATAAAAAAAAACAAAGATCTAAACCTTTCTCGTATATACTAAATTTAAATACTCAATTATAGCCAGACGCCACAATTATAAACAGACGGGCTAGGCTGTTACAAGAAAAATTTCATACAGATCCGACTACAAAAATTGTAGTAAAATTGGATGAAATTAAAAAATTTGTTTACTAAAAAGAAAATAGACAAAAAAAAAATAATTAAATATTCTCAAGATGAATAAATAAAATATTTATCAATGCAAAAATAAATATTTACATTTGAATCACGCACGACAAACTTTTAATGCTACATTTAACAAAAAAAAATCTTCATAACATAACAAACAAAAACGAATTGACAAGAGGTAAACAACAAGACAGATTCGAAAAGAAATGTGAAATGCGAAGAGGAGACGAAGATGTTTATTAATATATATTGTGAGGAACAGAAAATAATGATATTAATTTTGATGACATATTTCGTTGTTATGTTATGTGTCAGTCTCAGATTGATTTCAAATGGTTTTAGGGAAAAATTCATCATCATATTGACTTCCATGTTTTCATGTATGCTTAATCTTATTCTGAAACTGTTATTAAAAAATTTCATCAAAATAAGGAAGTTTAGTTTAAAGCAAATACAATAGCAAGTACTTCAAAATATTGATTTCATAATCACAAAAAAATTAATATATTTACAAAATAAACAAGATTCATTGCTATAAAATTACATTATAAACATTTTTATAAAAGTAAAAACACGCTGTCTACCATTTTAGTGACGTAATATCGGTATATAATGTTGAGTAAATTGTTATAACGACACATTGATAAAAAAAAAAAACATGCTCAAATTTCTTTTAATAATTAAGATACTGTTGGTAGATTGAAAATAATTACAATAAAATAATCAAAGGACTGGAGAAGGAGTTGTCAACACAGTCCGATTAAGCTCAGTTTAAATTTGAAAAATTCAATAAATATATACTTTCTTACAATTAAGTGTAACATAAATCATAACAACAGCTACAAACTGTGAATTTTGTGTGACGGTGATGCGCGCCCATCATAAAATTTCACTCTCAAGCTTAAAGAAGTATAACTTCAAAAAAAATTAGACCCTGTATATATATACAGGCTATATCCAAACCAGTTCTTTGTTTTCCTCTGTTCTGAATCAATCGTGAACTTTTTTAACCAATTGAAACCATAAGATATAGTAAATTACAAAGAATTCTTCAAAAAGCTATTGCATACTTTAGTATTCTGTTTTTTCGCGTGTAAATTAAAATTTTGCTTCGGGTGTGTATATATTCTTCACAATAAATACTTGTTCGTTTCTGAAGAAACTGCACGATATTTTTACAGAATATAAAATAAAATTCTGCAGGCCATTTTTATTTATTTATTTTTTTACAATCCAAATCATTCAAATGATTTTGAACTAATTTCATTTTCAAGTAAACTGAACTGCTATTCATATTGTATCAATAATTGAATTCCAAAAATTTTCTTATTGGAAAGTCAACAAAAAAATCGGCCACAAAAAGAAATTTAATTCAACAAAAAAAAAAAACATGTGAAATAGATTGCCGAGTTTCACAAGCGTATATTAAGTCCTTAGGACTAATAACAAGAAATTTAATTACTAATTTATGAACCCCTATTGTGTCACAATTACTCGAGCCATTTTGCTGTGTCCATCATGCATTCAGTTCATGAGCACATTAGGGCATTGTTTTATCGAGTTATGTTTTTTGTTAATTGCATATTATGAATATATAATATTTAATGTGTCGTAGTGCGTACTACAAAAAAAAAAATAAGAGTACTATTATTTATAAATTATTGAATAACCTTTCAAATAAACCAATCAAAATGTATCATTCAATTGTTTTCAATTGAAACATGAACGAATTAATGAAGGCGATTAAAGTGTAGTTCTGTAAAACTTCAAATATTAGTTTAGGATCAAGATATAGGATTTGAAGAGATCGATTTAGTAGCTTGACTCTGCAAGTAACTTCATATCTCTTTAATAGTGATATAAGCTTCTTGGCGACAGATAAAAAAAAAAAAAAAGAGGGGAACTGTAGCTGTGTCCCTTGCACCTAGACCTCCCTTATCGTCCTCTGTACTCTCCTTTAGAACAATCTATCGCCTAAAGACCAGGATGCTTTCTGACACAAGGTGTAGAGAAAGAACCATCCAGTGACAACTTACTGGTGCCAAATGACGTGAATGAAGATTTCAACGTCCTCCAGACACCACCTATAAGTAGGTTCGTCTGAGTTTCCCAAATTCAGAAGGTGATTGTTCAACCGACACAGTACCCTGTCAAAAGATCCACTACTCTTCACCTGGGGGGTGAGAGTGTTTGTAAAATAGAAAATATGAAAGTTATTTTTCGTGACAAATTAAAATCTATGAAAAACTGTAATAATGAAGATGAAAAATTACATTTAATATCATTCAAAATCGTATGAATGAATATTATTCAAAATCAGAAGTTAACAAAATGTAAGAAATCCATATTGCTTTTTCAGGGTGAATATCCAAGAACTTTATTTAACATATTCCGTGCAAATATATCCAAATTAATAAATTTGTTGAACCGAAGCACATCCATTATTAGTGTGGTTTTATAGATTCGAATATACTGAAGAATATCGTTGCATTGTCGTTCATCGAATGTAATTTACGCTTAACAACAAAATATCAACAAAATATGTGTAGGAATGAATTTCTAAGAAAATTAATCTGTTTATACAAAAACTTTCTTGTTGTCATTATCAGAGTTACATGAAGAACAGAGAAAAACTCAATCAAGCACAAATAATATAGACGTCAATACTACTCTTAAACGCTAATTGTATGTTTCCTTCCTTTATTAATTATTATTATATGCGTATATATTATTGCTCTAGATAAATATTTTACAAAAAAAAAGAATATATACTTAATAATATTATTGAAAAGATTTTAGAAATGGCTTATGTGAAGATTATATATAGTCGAGTACAATTAGCAGTTAAAACTGGTAAATAACGAAATTGTAGTTAATGAATTTGAAGAATGAGGTTTTTTATTCCAAATACTAAAAAGTTTACCTATTAAAAATTTCTGCGATTTCGACAAAAGTTTTTAGAAATGAAGATTATATATAGTCGAGTATAATTAGTCGTTAAAACTGGTAAAAATGACGGAATTCAGTTATAGTGGAATGGATTTGATTGATTTTGGGTGTGTCTTGAATTCCAATAAAACTAAAAAGTTTACAAAAAAAACATTCACGATTTCGAAAATGTGGTGAAATCCATAGACAAGGGTTGTAAATTTTTGAAACCAAAAAAATTATAGTAAGCCAAACCCCATTGGAAACGGAAGAAAATAAAAATAATTTACGGGCGATTTGTGGTCGGGAAGTGAAAGGGAGTGAGTTTTTAAGGGTAAAATACGGTTTATCCCGATATCCGACAAAACTACAAGTCGTATGGAAAAAAAGTTAATAGGAAAGTTGTAGGTAATGAAAGGATTTACAACTTTTGTAGTAACACTTTTTCCACATGAAACTTTATGTAAAAAATTGAAATCTCTTGGTGACGTTTTGCTAGGTAATACACTGATGATGACTACTTTGTAGTCGAAATACATATTTATAAAATACATAATATGTAGCAAATTAGGGCAAAAAATCGAAAATTATTCAAATTTAGTTTGTGAAAAGAATAAACTTGTATTAAATATAACACGTTAATTTCATGGAGAAAAGAAAATTAAAAAGCGGAAAATTTTCAATGGAAAACTTTTTTATTTCATAGTATAAGGAAAAAAAAAAAAACCATATAACATTGAAATCCATCAACTATAACTGAGTTCCAAGGTAAAAAAACCTAATTGCACTGGTCTAATAATAATATATTTGTTTATGTTGTTTTGATATCATTTGAGAGAAAGTTCCACAACTCTTGTGTCTCTTATAATAACAACAACTAGTCGTAACTACTATTTCTGTTGTGAATTCAAATCTTATGAATAAGTTGATTATTATTAATATAGGTAAAAAAAAAAAATAAATAAAATAAAACTTTCTTTATAACTAAATCTCTTTTATAGAAATGACTTTTCTCCAAACTAATGATACTTTTTTTTCAGTCTACATAGCAACAAATATATTTTTTATACTCAACATACATAATATGTCTAAGAGTATAATAATTTTAGTCTATAGTTTGTAACGCTATCTAATAATGACCGCACAAACAAAACATTTTGGTATAGGTGTATATACAAACATCTAATTAAATTATTTTTGACTGTCCGTCTCATCATGATAACTCAAAAACAAAAAAATATAGCAAGTTAGTGGCGTATTCTTAACATAAGAGAGTTTAAGTTCGTGAATGAACAAAATCGGTCCACTGAGTCCAATAGATCTTTGATCCAACTTTTAGACAATAAAAGATTGAAGAAAAATTCTGGAGTTCTCCACAATTTTAGTCCAAACAATGATATACAATCCTATGCCGAGTATCTAAACAATTAGCTCTGTTAGTTGTTATCTTCACTTGTTTTAATTTAATTTACAGAAATACTAAACACACCAAGTGTCATTTTTGCGTTAAAAAGTTTTTTTGTCGACTTAAGGATATTTGCAAATTTATTGTGTGAAAAAATTGAGGTTAGTTATTACATTTTTTTTTTTATGTTAAAAATCAAGAAAAGTAACAAATTAGTTATACTTTTCCTGAATTTCCAGGACAATAATTAATACATTCTGGGATCAAGTTCAGAAATTTTTAAAGTTGAGTAATAAAAGAGTAAGTATTACTCTAGAAAATGAGTTTTATAAAGAATAATTTCCCAGGTTTTTGGTAAAATTTGGATTTTTTTTTTTTTCAAAAATTCCTTAACATCTTGACATTTTGAAATTGTCTAAATTTTTCAGTGGCCACCAAATATATTAAGCAAAACTTTTTTTTTGTATCAAAATTTTGTAATAAATGTGAAAATGAATGCTTCAATTATTTCAACTGGCCTTCAGTGCCAAGTCACAATCACTCTACAGAAACAAAATTAAAACTGATGTCCATAATTTGTTATTCGCACCTTAAAGAAGTTAATTCTGTGTGCTAAACGTGACCGCAACAGATGATGTGGCCTTCAAAGAGAATAATATTATTGAAAATAATATTAATTTTATAGAAGAGTTGAGAACATGACTATTTTACTCACACAAAAAACATCTATTAGTTTTTGTTTTAAAGGTGGACGAACACGGGGGGCACTGAAGTATTTAACTAAATACAGATGCTAATTCAAAGATACATAATATTTAAAGTCTTGATTATTTTATTGCGAGATCACTCTACCATACACACGCATAAATAATGTTTTGTTTAAAGATAGTGGGATTCCCTTTTGAGTGATTATGGTCGAAACACAGTTGCTGTAACTGAACTCTAGTTACCATAAACGGGCTTAGAATCATTATCTATGATAAATAAATTTGATGACACGAAAAAGCGAAAACTACATAAACATCATTAAGATATAACGTGCGAGAAAATGAGATAGAACTATCCATGGAATACAACGAGAGAAAGAATAAGATAGAAGTATCTATGGGATTTAATGTTTCAGAGAATCGAGATATATAGATTATATAGTGTTTATTACAGGGTTGGTATTATGTATGTGTGCGCACCTGTGAGAAGGCATCATAACACTCGTGGTGTATTGTTTATATAAATATTTTATTATTAGGCTAGGCAAGTGTAATGAATGTCACATGTGAAAAAATACATATTTTTAAACTTAGTATCAATATTATCGGAAATAAACCCTACAATTATCCTGAATTGTATATCATGGCACTGTATTTTTTATTTTCGAAAACGTAGTGGATATACGGCCAATGATTTGGAGATGTGGTCTTCAGTTTCTTTATGATAGGTATACATCTTTAATAATAAAAGTTAAAAATATATTTTATAAATTTAAAAGCAGCTGAAGTGTAGCTTCTCAAATAAAATGTTCACATAAAAAATATTATGGTATTACAAACTTTCTGATAAAGAATCATTGGTTTCATCTTGAAAATAAAAATCAAGAATTATATCTATATTTTGGAATGCGGATTTCATACCAAATTTCTATATTCTCGAAACAATTTGAAATAAGGAAGATGCATTTAAAAAAAAATTAGCTATTTTACACATCAAAATGTGAAATTAGTTTCAATATGCCACGAAATTAAATTAAATTGATTAAAAAATGAATAAGTTAAAAGCTCTTAAAGATTGTTTTCCATCTCTTTCTTAAAAAAAAAACTTTTAGGGGCGATTCTACGATCAGAGGTCATTTTCTATAGAAAAATCACGCAACAAAATTTTTGAATAGTAATGTAATTTATATAACAATTTTATTCATAATCAACGCATTTAGTACATTCGAACATTATTTATCTTAAATTTTGAAGGAAATTATAAGTGCTATGGTATAAGTCCTATCTCATCGATAGGACCTCTTACCGTAGAATAATCCTTGTGTGTAATCACTATGGAGATAAATATGTATAACGCCATTTATGCAAATCTTCTTTGTTTAATTAAGAAATTTCAACGTCCATATTTTCGCTATTTATTAAGATTTTTCATAAATAATTTCAAATTCCTGAAGTAAGCTTCAATTGAAATGATAAAAAATCAAAGAAACAAAAATTTTCAAACCTTTTTTGCGTAGCAAATAATTTCTGATTTGTATAAAGAATGATATTTACCTGTAACAAAAGAAACATTATTATCAGCAAAATTTTCATCAAATTGAATTATTTTATAAACAAATACTTTATAATATGACATAATACATAGCATATATGTACAGCATGTTTTAAGATTACATATTTTGTAAATTTCCTTTTCTCTGCGTTCAACATATTGTAAATCTCGATGTTAATAGTATATAAGATGATATATTATAAGGTAAAGCATTATTTATCTTAAATTTTGCAGGATAAAAAGTATATATAAGTGCCATGGACATCGATAGGACTTCTTACCTTAGAATGATCCTGTGATTCTATGAGTACTTAAATAAATTTTCTAAGTATCTTTAATTTGTTTTAATCAGAAAGTCAATGAATAAAATTAAAAATTTAAGTCTTATACACCATGACTTTTTAATGGTTGATGGTTTCACAGGAAAAAATCATTTATGCGCAGCAATACCTACCTACATAAGGTATTTTTGGTTACGATCTCATCGATTCAAAACACCGCACCACGGTCAAGGTCTCAACAACTCGACTTGTTTACTAACAAACTAACAAAAACAAAAAAATCAAAATATACATTGCGTATGTGGTTACTAAGCATCACGGACCTCGAACGACCCAACACCATCATCAAGCCATATAAACAAACTATTAGATAGATATCTCTTTTCAACGTATTCATTCATTTCAAGAGTGAATTTCTTTGTCTTGATTTTTAAGTAGTTTTTGGTACGATTTTATAGTTTAAAAAAAAAAAAAATTATGTTCTTTATATCATAAAAATTTAATATTTATTAAAGCGTGGGTAATTGTTTAATTATTCAGTTGGTGGTAAAGGGGCCTTTCAAAAAAACATAATTTTTATGAGGTATTCAATTATAATTAAAATAATAAAAATTTTGAAATGAAATTTAATTGGTAGCAGAACTATTTCAATTTAGATGACTACTCAAGGTATCGTAGTTTAAAATAATAGACGGTTGAAGGCGATACACACCTGGGGATTTACATGATACTGGACGAGATTTGTTATACTTCACATCAAAATATAATTTAAGTGAAGATAACAACTAACAGAATTAATTGTTTAGATACTCGACATATAATTGAATTTCATTGTTTGGATTATTTTTAATACCCATTCATCAAATACTATAAATATCTAGTCTATACAGTTATATATGTAAAATAATAATATGAATTAATATATGTGCTTATTAGCTAAATTTGAGCTGAAATTGTGAAGAACTATTTTAAACTTAAGTTTTTTGGTTCAAACAAATAAATATTTTTCTTCTATATTTTAAGAGTACACAAGTTGGGTCAAGGATCTATTGGACCCAATTAACCAATTTTGTTCATTCCCGAACTGAAACTCACTTTTTATGTTTAGAATACGTCATCAAAATTTCAGCTCATTATCTCTTTTTTGTTTTTGAGTTCTCGTGATGATGGACGCGCGGACAGAAGAAAGAAACATAAAAATAAGAACTTGCAGTATCTCTTGTTTGGGTAACTTCAACGTCATATTTCATTGTACTGACTTAATAAAAATTAACCAACATATTTTTTGATCCATGTTTTATTTTATAAACTATCGTATGTGTATGTTTATAAATTAATTTTAATGATAGTAACTAAAATTGATGATATTCGTAAATACACACAGGGTAAAATAATCTATTTTTTAAAACAAGATTCCTTGATCTTTGACATATGAGAGAGGTTCTACTGTATCTCTATCGCAACAGATAATAATTGAAAATGATCATGATTACTTTTAAATAATTTGGATTGATCACAGAGAGGGTCATAAACATAAGAGGTCAAATAATAAGATTGAAAAATTTGATTAATAATCAATCTTTCATTATTAATAAATATTTTTTAATGTTTTAAATAATAAAAAAACAAGAATTGAACTAAGCTGTGTACACGAGTTTGTAATTTTTATTGAACAGAAATCATGACGATGATTCTTATAACATCTTTTTAATTACATCAATCTATTGATACTATTTGGAACATTAGTCTTATGACCTGATAAAAGGGTTCAATTCAATTTGCTATAAAATATATATTTTTTCGCAAAGTTCAGCGCCAACTTAAATTTTTAATGTAATATTAAATTTACATAATAAATTAATCATCAAACACGGTAAAAACACATTTTATTTCGATTTCCGGGGCAAAACTACAAGTCCTATGGGTATACAAAGTTAAGTTTTGTATTTACACTTTTTTCATATAATCACAAAATCTGATTGAAAAATAGGATGTTTTTTCGATATTTATTCAAAATAAGGTGAACAAATAAATATTTTAAATCAAGAAAATTACAATGTACTTGGAACATAAAAAAGGTAACAGGTTTTTTGTAAAAGAATAAAAAAGTTATTTCAATTTTTCACATAAATTTTGAGATTATGTGAAAAAAGTGTTAATACAAAAGTTGTTGATCGTTTCATTACTTACAACTTTGCCATTTAACTTTTTTCTATTGGACTTGCAGTTTTGCCGGAAATCGAGATAAACCATGTTTTACCCTTAAAAACTCACCCCCTTTCACTTTTCTTTTCATTTTAAATTGATCTCTTTTCTCGGTGTAAAGGCTTACATTATATTTCCCACCTATTCAATCATTTTCCCAGTATTGTAACATTGACACTTTAAAGTTATTTGAGCAATTACAAAATTTCTGAACTTGTGACAGGCAGCATTTTGCGAATTTTTACAAAAAATAAATTTCTTTAGTTTATAATTTAAATCTTTTTTGTAATTAAATCTAAGTTCTTTATGCGCGTTATGAAAAATGATAAGAGCGTAATTTTAAGATGCACGTGCATCACCGTCACACAAAATTCACATATTGAAGCTTTTGTTATGATTTATTGTTACACTTAATGTAAGACAAAATATATTTATTTATTGAATTTCTCAAATTTAAACTGAGATTTATTGACTGTGTTGACTATCAATTCTCCAGTCCTTTTATTATTTTATAGTAATTAATTATTTGCATACAATTAAAAATTTTAAATGATGTCAAAGAAGTATAACTTCTGACACGCGTACATAAATAAGTACACGCACCCATTTTTTGTTAAATTTCGGGTATGACAAATATATGTGAATCCGTTAATTAAACGTGTTCATTAAAGTTTACCATATTCAACGCCCTCCAGAGCATGATCTAGTCATAAATTAATCGTGTAGGAATTATTGAGTGGTACTGTATAGGGTCTAGAGGCCACTGGCCTAGTTACCACACAAAAAAGTAATCAGCTGACCATATTTATTTAAAAACGGTATATAAAACAAAAATTTACAATGAGTTAATAAAAATAGTAAATTTCATTTAAAACAATTATTATTATTTTTCCTATTGTTTTAAAAATAATAATAAAAAAAATAGGCATCAAACCAAGCGAATAATCAGTCGCCCATTCAATAGCAACATAGCTGCAATCAAACCTCACAGTTAGCAGTATTCAATAGTACGATTTAAGTACACTACTATTAAATAAAATTAAACCAACGTGAAGTTAAAATGTCAACAACAACAAAAAAACATTTCATTGTGTAATATTTGAAATTCCAATAAAATTTGTGGAACTTCTTCTAAGAATTGTATAGATTTTTCAAGGGCATTCCTAAATTTAATGTTAATAGGTTTGGAATATTATAAATTGGTCGATTTATCAAATATTGAAAAAAAAAATGTTTTTCTATTTAAATAATTCTATAAATAATTTGTTTGTGAATTTTTTCTTCTTCGTAGCTCGAAATATTTTCCGCTTGTTCTCACAGGCTTGAAATTAACGGAAATGTGTTTTTCGGTTATTGTTATCGGACAATACAAAAACGATATTATCCAACATGTGACAAAATGACATCTTTCAATTTCAATTTGAGACCTGAGGGAAAATCGAAAATTTTACTTTACTTCGAAAATGAATATGGCCCACATTTCTGTTGGGAAAACAATGTATACACTAATCATAATTAGGCCATATACAAAATTTTGTGTATTTATCATTGACTTGATATGATTATGGGCGCACCCAATTCAAAAAGTATATAAAATATTTAATTAAAACTTTATACCTCTTACCTTTGGCCGAAAGGCAGAGGGTGTGAAAATTGACATAAAAAAATTGTTTAATAGATTATTCAGAACGAACCGAAAATTTTTTAGCCTTTACACTGTGATGTAGGTATGGTAGACCTTGCCTCACAAAAGTTACATATTTTGTGTATTTGAGTCAAAAACGGTCAACGTGAAAAATTTATACATAGATTTTTGAATGTTAATTTGACAGTTTTCTTAGGTTACGTGATTTTCAGCATGAAAACGGTTTTAATTATTTCAAATGCTCTTAGTTTTGATAATAAAAATTAATCGACATTTTAATCATCAAATTTGCTGACAATGGTTCAATTTAATTTCATTACATTGTACTCATATTATTTTATTGAATACAAAATTAATAAAACAAAACAGAAAAAATATATGACATTTCTGTATTAATAATTGATTTAAAATAATAATAATAATAATAATATATTGTTTAAAAAAAGAAAGTTAATTAAAATAATAATAAATAATAAAATTATTTATAAAAAATAAAAAACAATAATAATAATAATAATAATTTACGCTTTGTTTAATTATTATTAGTAATTTAGTTGTTTATTAATAACGGTTTTGTCATGCACTCAGAGACATTTTAGTCCGGTAGGTAGCGAGCGTTGCATTTATCATGGTGATTTTATCAGGCCGATCGATTTTATTGAAAGTTTATATGAATTTGATAATCGAATGGCGGTTCAGCAGGCGCATCCAAGGTTTCAATTAATAATGCAAATAGACCTGCAGCATATTTACGGGGGTGGAATAATAGTCATCTGGAAATGACATTTAATTGCATTGCTAGTTAGCAGAAATTTATATCCCGTCCGTCCAACCTTTCGAAATCCTCACTTTCATAACAGTGTATGATGACTGGCTAATAAACATTCAATTCCAACATGAAATAATCGACTTGAAATGATTGTGTCTTTTGTAACGCTACCGTCCGGACTACTATTTTTTTATTATTCGTTTTTGTTTTTATTGTCCTTATAATTTGTACACTGTACTAGGTCAAAATTAGATATAATCAATTAATTCTATTGCTAAATAAAAATTATATATTCTATAATAATAATAATTCATTCATTTTGTACAATTTAAAAATATATATATTGTGAACATACATTAAATGTGTTAAGTGTTTATGCATGTCGTCTCTTTAAAAAATAAAAAATTTATTAATATTAATTAATTTCGATTTATAAAATTAATATGTATTATAAATAATGTCATGTATGTAGATTAGGTGATATGGGCACATTTGTCATTTGAATGTTATTTTAAATTGACTATTTTTAGGCGCGTTATGAAAATTTCATTCTTACGTTTATCACAGTCATCCCTCCGTTAAATAAGTAGGTAAGATTATTGTGAATGAAAAAATTGTGGGTGGAATTGATAAAATTTCAAATTTAATAAATATTATAATGAAAACTATGAACTTTCTCTAATTTTCACTTTTCACAAATTACGACAGCACTTTCGATTTATAAATCTGCCTGAATTACCGAAAGATTACTCAATTATTTAGTCAAAAAACAAATGTGTACTCGTTTGCCGAGTTCAATGCAGGGTTAAGAAAATTTAAAGAAGGGTTAAAAAAAAGTATAATTAAGCATTATAAGAATTTCTACAGCTGTTGTATTTATCAATGAAACCATATGCTGAGGACTACCCAACGCCTTTTAGCGAAATGAAGCAACAGTTAAGGGTATAAAAAAAATCTACAGGTGTTGGAAAATAATTTTTTTTTAACAGGTGCGATGAAAAAATAAAAATTCAACTCATTATAATAAAAAACTCATAAAACACAGTTGAATTAATTCGATCAGCTGTTTATTTGTTCATAGCTGTTGTATTAGCATACTTTAATCCAAAAAAAAAAACGAACCAACCTGAATCTTTCATGTCTATTAAAAATTACAAAAAATACAATTTTCAAGATTGTTGATACTTGACTGAAATTTAGATAAATGAAATAAATTAATTTTCTTTATAAGCATTAAATATTTCTTTATTTAATTTCCAAACCTCTATATTGAAACTGAAATAATAATCGAGTTAACACTGATTTTGTGTTACCATTTATAAAAATGTAAAACTTTTAGCTCCCCCTTATTGAGATAAAATTTTAACACAAAATTTTAGATTTATGTATACTTATTTATATTTATTCTGTAAGAATATTTCTCCCTAGAAATTTGACTTCTCAGTTGAATCGATAATAAATAATCGATTTTAATTACAATTATGTTTATTTAGATTTATAAATGAATTTGTTATTGGTTTTTTATATCTTGCGTCGATTCTCAACTGGAAAACTTTTTTGACTGCTGTAATGTTACAGCTTTTATTTTAATCTTATATTTAAATTTACTTCATTTAAGTATATTAAGTGTATTCCACATTCTGATCACTTTCTCAGTGATATTCGGGAGATTTGATGGTTTTCCATTTGGTTTGCACAAATACTGGGCTAGTTCCTTATAAAGACAGCCATAGCTGCATACTTTCCCCTTCCCTTCATATGCCACATCCTTTTTTTGACTTATTCTCCACAATTATGTATTGTTTAAAAAAAAAAAACAATTGAATTGATTATTGTTTATATTCGAATTTTTTTCAGGTCGGTGCGTTTTTTTTTAATTAGACTATACATACTCGTTGTATATTTCATAGTAAGTGACCAATAATCATTCATGTTAAAATAAAAAATTAATTTATTCATTATAATAATATTATTTATATAGCATGTCGCCGCTGAAGGGAACGGCTTGCTTGTTCTCTGACACATCTAATTATTGTGCGCGGACACAATACTCACCATACATGGGTAGGTTACTCCGTGTATGCTAATATAATAACTATATTTTAAAGTAATAATAGGAAATGCCAAATTACTAAATTACCCCGAGAATATATTCAGTTTAGTTTTGATGGGGCATTATTATTTTATTTAGACACAGTGTTTGTGTATATGGTTCAGAGTTTAACCGATATTTAAATGTGACACCAGACTGATTCAAAATTGGCTATATTTCACATAAAAAATGGAAACTAGACTCAATATCATAACAAAATTTGAATATTAAATTAAAATTTATTTGAAAACAAAGAAATTATAATCTATCAGAGTTATTTTCAATCTCTTTCTTGAAAACGACGTTTAACATGTAATTTATATGGAAATACTAAACAGTTGTCGTCATACGTTGGTATTTCCCTCTTTGTTTAATTAGAGAGTCCTGATGTTTATTATTTTTTTAAATTTAAAAAAAATAATAATTTATAAAAAAAACAAAGATGTTATAAGCTATCCACGATTATTTTTATTTCTTTTCAATCTCTTTCTAGAAAACAATTTTTAACATATAATTTATATGGAGATACTAACAGTTGACGTCATACTTAAGATATTTCCATCTTTGTTTAATCAGAAATTTTCCCATGTCTTGTCTTGCTTATTTAAATTTTTTTTAAAATAACTTCAGTTCTATGTTTGTGAAGTAAATACGCTTCAATTGATGTAATAAACAAAAATTTAGTTCGGTCTCTTATTATGTTATTATCATTTATTTCAATTATTTAACGCCAATAACACGCACGCCCATACACTAACCCAGTAATAAACACTATATAATGTCTTTTATTTCATTCTTTTGCATATTAAATTCTATAGACTTTCATTTCTCACTCTCGTTATAAACTATAGATGTAAAGGGTTGTCTTTTTTTATGTTCGTTTTTTCATTTCACTGAGTTTGAAATCAATATTAAAGAAGATTGACTTTAAAAAATGAATATTCGGTAATTTTTAGGCAATGGACGCAATCAAAAGCTTTCTACAGCTTCGAAAAAGAAAACGACTCTCTTTAAGGGTAAAACATGGTTTATCTCGATTTCCGGCGAAACAACAAGTGGAAAAAAGTGAAATGGCAAAGTTGTACGTAGTAAAAAGATCTACAACTTTTGTATTTATCCCAAAAAAAGGCCACTTAACTTTCTTTTTAATAAAATAGTGATTGATAACACATCGACAGTGGTAATTGAAAGTTATTTTTATCATTGATATTAAATTTCAAAATATTTTGCCGTTATTATTATTATTGAAGTAAATTAATACATTTTTGGCAAATAATTGTTAAAGAATTTGCAAAAATTTTTTTATACGATAATGCCAACTTTCTATTTTTGTATTAATAAAATAACATCAACAAACAAAGACCAACATTTTACCACAACATTTAAATATTATTATCAACAGTTTATAAACAAAAAATTGTTAAGTGTGTCGAAGGACTTTACCGTACGATTCTGAAGGTATTTTGTATACCAAAATTTCCATAAGTAAAATTTTTTTTAAAAAATAAAACCAACTTAAAAAAATTAGACCAGAGTTGAAAAGCCTTAAAAAATGATAAAACGTGGAAGAATATGACAGTACCTTTAATAACTCTCCCCCTTCCATTTCCCGACCTCAGATCGCTCCTAAATTATTTTTCCTTTCATTTTTGTTATATTCTCTTCCGTTTCCAATGGGTCATCCTATTATAATTTATTTTCACTGTTTGCCATTTTAAAAAGACTTTTACCCTGGTCTTAAAGGGGCAAATTTTGTTAAGCATTATTCTCTAGAAATTGAAATTCATTCTGGTCAAAATTAGAAGCAATTTTATTTCAGAGATTCAAACTGCTCTTATATCAAATTATTTGTAAAGAAAATTCAGCCATTTGATTAATTTGACAGAGTCATTGATTGAAACTTCTTAATATTGACAAATAATTGTTACGGAACCGTAATTTAAAAAAGTATTCAATAAAATATCTCAATATTGTTTTATGCTGTGACAGGCAGACGTTAAAATAACAATATATTGTTTTTACTTGCAATCAATTTAAAATGTCCTTTTTTGGGCAGAAATATTATTTAATTCAAAATAATAAAATTGATTTTTAAATTGATAATACTTTCGAATTATGAGTATCGATTAAAGAATTTAACAATTTTCTATTTAGCTTTTAAGAATTTATCGAAGAAGAATTACGAATTGTTTTATTTGAAATTTGATTTATAATTCTAATAAATCTAAAATAATTATGTGTTTAACATATTAAAGAAAATTTTATAATCGTTTTTGAAGTTACACTTCTTTATACACGTTATGAAAAATTGATGTGAATGAAATTTTAAGATGCGAATGCATCTCACCGTCACACAAAAATCACAGGTTGAAGCTGTTGTTATGATTTATGTTACAACTTAATGTCAGAAAATATCTATTTATTTATTTTCAAATTTAAACTGAGCTTTATTGACGACTATCCTTCTCCAGTCCTTTTATTATGTTATCATAATTAATTATTTGCATGCAATTAAAAATTGATTTTTAAATGATGCCAAAGAACTATAACTTCTGACGCGCGTACATAAGTACACGCACTCATTTTTTTTTTTTGTATTTCGAATAGAAACAGATTCGATAGTATTTGTTACGATTTAAAGTTTAATTTTAAAAGTTCGATTTTATTTCAAACCTGAATTTTACTTCCATAGAATGTAAAAATTTAATACTCCGAAATGAATATTTACCTGAAACAAAAGAAAATAATTGTTTAGTATACAAAATTTTTAATTCAATAAGTTAAAATTTCTTTTTATTTGGGAGTAATATTTCACGATCTTTTTGGAGCCATTAATAATACATTTAAGGTTCCAGACGATAAATTAAAATCACAGATCCAATCGTAATTTTGACGTAATTTTTGAAATTTACAGGAGAAACTATTTTTTTATCGAAATACAGGACAAAACAGATGTTTTTGCTGCCTAACCACTGTTTGGACTGAATTTTGTCATCGAAAAAGAGGTTTTATAATTTTGTGAACACTTTATAAAAATTGGATATCTAAACATATATATTTAAAAATATCAATTATTATCCGGAATATTTGTGTATTCTTTATCGGATTTTAAGCCCGAAAACAACGCTTCCCATCGTTCTCATTTAACTAGACTAATTGACTAAACAACTTTATTTAACACTTGACTAAAATGTGGCTGTTCACACACGTCAAGTAGCTAGTAGCTTAACCTAAATTACTTAATCAATGTGAACAAAGCTTAAGGACAATAACATGTAATGACCTACAATTTAAATCCAAGAACAATATAATTGTGAGTATTACGACGAAATTTAATCATCTCTGATATGGAAAATTAATATTTTTATTAACTTTTTGCTTATTAACATAAATAAAAATTAAAAAAACATCTTTTAAATCATCACACCATTAGTATTATAGTCCAGGAGGTAGCGTTGTATTTTTCATGATGCTTTAAGGCCGATCCATTATCGATTTTATTGAAAGTTTATATGCAGTTGATAATCGAATGGCGGTTCAGCAGGCGCACTCAAGGTGGAGGAATAATAAAATATATTTCAGGCCGCTTAAAATTAATCATAGATAGTTTCAATAATTTAGTAAATAATAAAAAAAAAAAATAGTCAGCAGAATATAGACGGGTGGAAAAATTGCCAGCTGAATATGACATTTGATTGCCTTAGATGGAGCCTCAGCTGAAATTTTTATCCCGCCCGTACACTTTCGTAACAATGTATGACTTCTAATAAATATGCAATTTCAACATGAATTAATCGACTTGAAATGATTGTGTCATTAGTAACGCTACCTCCTCCAGACTATTATTTATTTATTTTTACATGTGGATAACAGAACAGGGCCAGCCAGGCCACACCACCGTATATTTATTTAATTTTAAAATACATATAAAAAAAAATTATTTACCAAAAAAAAACAAAAAATAATAAATTATGATAATATTTTAATGACGTTTGAATTTTAATTAAAATATATTTTATATAAAAAAAAAATTGTTTATATTTTTTTGTTAAGTTAAAAAACTTTTTCATCAAAATTTTTAATAATAAAATGTTTAACTATTTAAAAATATTTCATATCAATTTTTTTTTGTTTTTGTAAATAAAAATTTTTTGTCTAGATTAAGTTTATTGGAGTTGAATCGAAGCTTTTGTAACTTCATTGGCAAAAACTTGATGGCCACAATGTACCTACTTCTATTCATTTCTCAGAAATTGCATACACGCACCTAAGTGCCCAAAAATTATGTATGTTTTAAGGCCAAAAATTAGTATTACCAATAAAAATCAATATTAAAGTTTAAATTTTAAAACAACCCGAAAAAACGATGCTTCTGTAATGACGTTTGTCACGTGGTGCGTGTGACGTAGCACGCTAGTAAGCCACTTCATAAAAAATACAACAAAATAGTGCAGCATCTATAGGTTAATATATTCTATAGGTTACTAGCTAGTGACGTCACCATAGTTATGACCAATTTCTCTTAAAAATAATTGAGCGTTAGTGGAACGAAATCTGATTGGCAGTTTTCTAAAACTTCAAGATCAAAAAAAACTTTTAAAGTTAATCCATTACATATGTTAGACTACATAAAAAAAAAAAAAAAAAATTTGAAATTTATATTCAATAGAACAATTTTATGTATGAAAAAACTACGCAACACTTGTAAGAGGGTGGAGGGGTGAGGATAAGTGAAGGACACTCTGTAAAAACATTTATAATGTATCTGTATATAACAAATATACATAACATAAGCTTTCGATAATGGTAACCATGATGATATATCCATGACAACCACGCAGTTGTCCCAGAAATACATGACGTATTTATTATTTCATAATAAAACCATAACACATGTTGGTGGTGAATATAACTAGTACAGTCCAGACCAATAACTTTTTAATTTTAATATTCATTGAGCTTATAAATTTTTCGATTTTAGCAGTAGAATTTATCGATAAATTACACATTGAGAAGAAAGCTTAAAAGTAAATTGACCTACAACTGTACAAATTTTCTGATTACGGTAAAATAATGGGTGCGTGTATTTATGTACGCGCGTCAGAAGTCATATTTTTTTGGCATCATTTAAAACAATTTTTAATTGCATGTAAATAATTAATTACAATAAAATATTAAAAGGACTGGAGAAGGATAATCAACACAGTCAATAAAGCTCAGTTTGGAAAAATTCAATAAATAAATATATATTTTCTTACGTGTAACATAAATCATAACAATAGCTTTAACGTGTGAATTTTGTGTGACGGTGATGCACGCACATCTAAAATTTCACTTTTATAATTTTTTTACTTTCATAAGGAAGATTGCGCCTAACTTCAAAAATTTTAATTTCGATTTTCGGAGTAAAAATAAAAACTTGATATCAGAATGCGAAAAAAAATCATTGGGAAAAATTATTTGGGTAGTTTATTTTTCGACGAAAAATTAATTTAGTTTGTTTATAACGCAAATATTTATATAATTGTGGTTTTATTACTCGAAAAAATATGACGGTAGAAATTTTTTACATATATATACGTTCCCGATAAATATATAATGGGAGAAAAATTACAGTAAAATCTCTATCGGATTATATGCGAATATAAATATATTTGATTTAAACCTATTGAGGTCTCAGAAACTATCATCGATTTATTACGATTGATTTTTACAACTTTAAAGCATGAGTCTAGCAAATCGTTTGTTGAATTATCGTGGTTTTACTGTAACAAAATTGTGGTATAAATAGCAAATAAACAATTCCTGTGAACTTTAATCTTTTTTTTGAAATAAAAAACATTGTCTACGTGTGAAATTGCATGTCAATTTTTTAACATAATTTGTGTAAATTTGAAAAATTAATATGAATCAATCAAATTTGGTGGGAGGGGGGTGGGCAAAATAATTTATTCACAATTGATACAAATTAGAATGTTCTGCAACAGAACCAAATATTTTCTTCTTTGTCGCTATTTCGGATAAGGTAGGTCATAAACATGAACCAATTTTGATTCGACATTTAAGGAATCAAATACGAGTATTACAAAATCCACACAAGGTCAAAAGCCTCTTTTGTAATATAAACAAATGACTTTTTGACGAATCATTAACCAGATATCTGTGAGTCCAGAGGATGTTTTTGGGATATAGACTATACTAAGAGAGGAAACGCAGCCGCGTCCCTTATACCTTTTCGTCCTTTGTACCCTCCTTTAGAATACTACATCGCCTGAAGGCAAAGATCTAGTACAATGTACCTTCTAGCTCAATGTGACATTTAAATTTATATGATGATGATAGTCAAATGGTTTTAAATATTAGTATAGACCAGAGTAGAAGCCATTAAAAATGGAAGTGATAGAAAAATATAATAGGATATAACCCATTGGAAACGGAGGAGAAATATAACACAAATTAAAGGAAAAATAATTTACGGGCGATCTGTGATCGGGAAGTGGCTGAATTTTTAAGGGAAAAACATGGTTTATCTCGATTTCCGGCAAAACTACAAGTCCTATGGAAAAAAGTTGAATGGCTAAGTTGTGGGTAATAAAAAGATCTACAACTTTTGTATTGACACTTTTTTAACATATCCTTAGAATTTTTTCGATTGAAAATTAGGGTGCTTTTCCAGTAAGTGACAAAATAAATATTTTTAATTGACACCCCCCTCTGATAATTATAGAATGTGCTTATTACAGAGGTACTAAGGACTCGATTAACAATGTTAAAAAACAAATTTTCTGTTACAAAATAATTTGCAATAAAATATTATTTTAAACTAAGAATATCTCTACCAAAATGCTACTTAAAATACCATTAACATTTTTTTTATTATTCTTTGTTTTAAATTATTAATAATTTCGTCACTTGTTTATTTTGCTCTTTATAAGAACCGAACCTAACTGATGATGATGACTTCTGGTTGTGTGGTGATTGGTTGGTTGGAAGCATAGACACTACACGATAATAATTATTTATGTCACATTGTGGTTATGTTCATATCAAAATACCATGTCCGGGTTTGTTTAAACAAAACAAAAATATTAATTATTGTTCTTATAAAATGTACATACAAGCCCCAGCCCAGCTACTGTATATTGAATGAACACTATATGGGGGGACTTACTGTGGTGACTTGACTTGTAACAAAGTGCTTATTCTTATTAGACAAAACATCCGGCTTTTGGTTTGCGTTCAATTCATATTTATTGTTTTTTATTTAATGTTTAAAAAAATACTTAAGGTGATTGGTGCAATAGCAGAGTTTAAATGATCGCGATTAAGCGTGGAAGTTTTATCAAATTAAACTAAATCTCAAAATTGCTTCCAAAATGCTCTATCAGGATCTGTAATTGCTCCAGTGATTAGGTAATTATTTACAATCGAAATTACAAAATATTTTCCCTATATCTCAGCTAATTTTTTATATATATTTTTAATTCAATAAATTTTTCCCGATTTGCTCTTTCGATATTAATCCATTTGATTCAACAATTACTTTTATTTATGCATAATTAATTAAAATTATTAATAACAATTTCAATAGCCACTGTAAGAATATATAGCTGTAATGGTTTACTCAAATTTTCAAACTCAAAACCTCAAATTTTGTGTCGAGGAGTGTTTAATTTTTCCCATCCTATTAAAAAACAATTATTTTCGTAACTTTTAAGAGTGTTTTTATGAATATTTTCAAAATAAAAAAAAAATGATTGAAACACCAACATCCTTAATGTAAAATATATTTCTTTTTTTGCTGCGAATTCATGTTTTACGACTTGCAAAAAAATATAAGAAAGAACACATCCAATAGCAATTCAAAACTTTCGATGGTTGAGAAGACAAAAGAGAGAGGGGGGGGGAGGGTCGATAAAAAAGAAAATAAACAATTAAGTGAAGCAGAAATTTGTATGCACTAAGAATTACGTTGTATATATAAATACTTTTTATACTCAACATACATAATATGTCAGGGTATATTAATTTTAGTCTAAAGTTTGTAACGCTACCTAATATTGACCGCAAAAACAAAATTTTGGTATAGGTGTTCATAGAAACACCTAATTAGTCCATTTCCGTCCATCAAAACGATAACTCAAAAAACAAAAAGAAATATCCGATGAAATTTTGTATTCTAAACATAAAAACTGAATGAGTGAATTCGGTCCGTATGGGTCTAATGTATCCTTGACCCAACTTTTGAACTATAAAAGGAAAGTTTAAATACAAAAAATGTTGATTTTTTAAAAACAAACAATTTTTGTTAAATTTTTCGTAAAATGTTTAAAGTTCTTCATAAATTTAGTTCAAAATTGGCTCATAAACACATATAGGTAATACATATGTACATATTTAACTGTATAGACTGGATATTTATAGTATTTTATAAATGCTAATTCAAAAATAGTGCAAACAATGAAATTCAATTGCATTCACTTTTGAATACACATACAAATAGATAAAATTTACACATTTAATCGTTTAAATCTCCTATGTAAATAATAAGTAAACAAATTTATATCAAAATTTACATATAAAGTAATTAAAAGAAGTTTTTTGATCGGACACGAGTTCTAAATAATGAAAAAAAGTTATACACTTAAGAAAGATTAAGCACTCACATAATATTGCGTACAATTTATATAATCGGTATCTAATTCCAATAACAATTTTGTATTCTTATCAGTTGAAAATCCCTTTGAAATCATTTGAAGATAAGATATCCCCACAATCTAAATTTGAAACATTATAAAATGTCTATCAATAATACATAAAACAAAAACTTCTAACGCCTTTTTACGAGGTAATTGGATGGGCGGATGATAATGAAACTTGGTACACTTATAGTTTATATAGAGACGGATTGGAAAACATTTTTATAAAAATACATTAAATCAATTTTTAAAAAAAATTACACACACACACATGTATAAGAGGTGTGGCTTATATTACACACAGTACCATACACATGCATATATACTCTTTTGTTTAAAGAAACACATAATTTTGTTTAAAGGCAGTGAAATTCACTTTTGAATGATTAGGGTCCCGCTGTAACGGGACTCAAATATATATAATAGTTCCCCAGCGCATCTGTCTGTTTGCGATAAAAACTACAAATGGTGGTATACGATGGAGTCAGGTCTGAAAAACGGTAAGGGTGGAATTACTATTTAACTATTTTAATTAGCGAATTTAACTTTTTGAATTAAAGGTCTTCCTTATTTGTATTGCGAGAAAAGCGAGCACCTAGGTCGAAGGACGAATCAAGGATGGAAGCCGACATATCTTTTCTTTCTGGAGGCAAACAATTTCTTCCCTCCTATTTGTGTCAAGCATTCGAAGAAATAGCAAAAAAAAAGGCGAAATTTATAATTAAATTAAATATTATTAAATTTGTATGTTTTTGGAATTTCTACGACAACAAAGCGACGGGTAACAGCTAGTGAATGTATTTATAAAATAAAAATAATATAAAATCGTTATCAATTAAATTAAAAAATAATTAATTTTTAGTTCAGTAAGTATGATGCAAATTTCACAAAATGTGGATGCGTTCGACCATAAAAGACTTTCAATTTCTGATTAGATTAAATTTTGAAACTACGTCGTATTTTGCATTTGATAATGCAAAATATTTCATTTTCAAAACTTACTTTTTTTATCTTTAAAAGGAAAAGAAAAATAAATTATTTATTAATTTTTAATAAAAAAAAATTTTTTTTTTGTTTTGGAATAAATGGCTTGCAAAATTATAAACGAAGATTTTTTTCCTGACTTGTTCCATTTTTTTTGACGTTGTACTTCTTTATTCGCGTTATGAAAAAATGATGTGAATGAAATTTTAAGATGCGTAAGCATCACCGTCACACAAAATTCACAGGTTGAAACTGTTGTTATGATTTATGTTACACTTAATGTAAGCAAGAATATATATTTATTTATTGAATTTTTCAAATTTAAACTAAGCTTTTATTGACTGTGTTGACAACTCCTTCTCCAGTCCTTTTATTATTTTATTGTAATTATTTGTATGCAATTAAAAGTTGTTTTTTAAATGATGTCAAAGAACTCAAACTTATAACGCGCGTATATAACATACACGCACCCATTTTTCATTTAAAAAGCCTTATCTTAACTCTTTTTACATATTTTCCGCAAAAGATTATCAGTTGTAATTTTCATCTTTTGGGTCTGAGAAATATCCAATCCCGTTAAACAAACTTTATTAGTTTATCCTCTTCCATTTTCACCGCAAAGATCTTTGTGGATATACATTTTTCTGCGATCATTATTTTCAGCAATTGTGCTATTTTTCGAGACCCTATTTCGATTTCTTATTGCCAAATTGTATGTCGAAATCGATTAGATATAGAAACAGAATTTTCTTTATAAAAAAATGTTGATTTTTTGACAAAATTTGAATTCGAAATAATTTTTTATGATCAAAAATGTAAATAAAAATAATAATTTTCATAAATACTGATAAAAAAAAATGTTGATCATTTCAAGGTTAAAAAACAAATTAATGAATCAATTAAGAAAATCGAGAATTACATTAGAAAATAAGAAACAAATTTCAATGCAAAAATTAACATAAACAAAAATTTTTGAATTAAATTTTTTATGGAAAAACAATGAAAATTAATTGTTAGGCCAGGATAAGTAGCCTTTTAAAAATGGTAAAAAGTGAAGAGTATAACAAAAATGAATGAAAAAATAATTTACGGGCTATTTGTGATAGGGAAGTGAAATGGGGTAAAACATCAACCACCAACCATTTTGCAATGAGATATGACGCTTAAGTTGTTAATTTTAATTTTTCTTATAATTAAAAACACTACTCCAAGTGTAACGAAATCTTTGATTTTGTGAAAATTGGAAATAGTAAGGAAAATCGAACTTTATGAACAGCGTTTTTATGCTTATGCTGGGGCTTCCCATAGAATTTTCTCTTTCAGTATTTCGAAGAAAATAAAAACGAAATCAAAGCAAAATTGTAGATTTTTACACGAGTCCTTCCTTTTTGAATAGAAATTCAAATTTTGTGAAAATCGAAAACTGTAAGAGGGGTAAATTAAGGCCAGTCTTGAAAAACATACCCTTAAAAAAAGGGGTTACTATTTTTATTATATTTAAGTGCCAAAGAAACAAATTAAACTGTATAAAAATATTTTGTAAACATCGAAAATAAATAATTAAAAAATAAATTTCATATTTTTGGCATTATAAGCAGCCATGTGATGGAATTGATTATCAGTTTATTATCAATTGTTGAGTACCACCCGTATTGGAAAATTATTGGCACGTTTCTATCACATACATGGAAAGTAACTACACATCAAAAATAAATTTTCATTGATTTTTACAGAATGCATCAAAAATAACGTATTAATAATTTAAAAAAAATGGGTGCGTGTACTTATTATGTGCGTGAATCAGAAGTTATACTTCTTTCGCATTATTATAAAACAATTTTAAATTGTATACAAATAATTAATTACAATAAGGACTAGAGAAGGATAGTCAACACAGTCAATAAAGCTTAGTTTAAATTTGAAAAATTCAATAAACAAATATATATTTTCTTACATTAAGTGTAACATAAATCATAACAACAGTTTCAACCTGTGAATTTAGTGTGACGGTGATACACGCGCATCCTAAAATTTCACTCTTATCATTTTTTATAACGCGCCTAAAAAAGCATAAAAAAATTCCAAAATAAAACTGGTGAAAATTAATAAATTTAAAATTTATCGAATCTCGTATTTTTGTTACATAATTTTTATCCATAATTTTTGCTACACAATGTACAATAAATTTTAAGTAATCTTTAAACTTATTTTATTACAAAATTTCACAAATATTTTTCATAACTTTATATTGACGCATGTGACGATTTATTTTGCGAAATTTAATCAATTTTTAATCAGTATGATAAAATGTACATTGATAACAAATTATTATTATTATTATTATTATTTTATTATTACTATTTTACCATACATTTCATAAATAATTATTTGTAATTAACAATTTTAATTAGTAATTGATTTACATAAATTGTAATCAATTAAAATATTTAATAATATTGAAATATTGTATATGTATAGTCAAATAATTGAAAAACGTGTCGACCTAAATCTTCTACGGTTACGATTTTATTTTATAATTTTTTTCAGCAAAAAATTTCGATTCTTATAATTTATCGATCATAATAATCATACAGCGAAGCTGTCGGGTAGCAACATTTGATAATATTTTTTTTAACAATCGTCTGATTGTTTTCCTGTATTTTATACAGATAAATAAATCCTTCACACTTAAGTTTACACATTATACAATGTTTATGGATTCTATAATGTTCTAATCTAACCTCGAATAAAGGTTGTTTTTGTTGCATTGCGTTACTTGTTTACTTACAAACATACACACAAAACACATATAAGTATATAGTCCAGGAGGTAACGTTAAAAATGACACAATCATTTTAAGTTGATTAATTCATATTGGAATAGAATGTTTATTAGCAGTCATCATACACTGTTATGAAAGTCAGCAGGCTACGAGAGGGTGGACGAGCAGGATACAAATTTCATGCAATCTCCATCTAAGGCATACAAATGACATATTCAGCTGACAATTATTCCACACGTAATTATTCTGCTGACTATTTTTTTTTTATTAACTACATTATTGAAACTATATTATTAATTTCAAGCGGTCTGAAATATATTTTATTAGTCCACTACCTTGGGTGCGTCTGTTGAACCGCCATTCGATTATCAATTTCATATAAACTTTCAATAAAATCGAAAATTGATCGGCCTGATTTCACCATGAAAAATGCAACGCTACCTCCCGGACTAAGATTTTTACACTACTTAAAACTTAATGTTTTTTTTTTTATATCAATTGATAGATGATTTATTTATTAATGCATTTATGCAGAAAATATTTATTCAATCGGCTTAATATGTACGATATTGATATAATGTCTAGAGTGCGCTAGCTGTACTGTCTATCAATGTCAATTTAATTATTTATAATAAGTTGTATTAAATATTTTATTTTAAGGATGCTTGCGAGATAAGAATTAGGTGCAAAAGTTTATGGGCTGCATATCTATTTCAAATATATATAATTTTAATGTTGGTACACACGTTATTTATCTAAAACTGTCAAATTAAAATATGCAGCTCCTCATTTCAGCTGGGTCCCAACTGTCTCCTCACACAGCAGGATGGTCAAATATTTATCCTTAAAATTTTAATACATGAAAAAGTCATACATAATCGTAAAGTGATTTGGAATTTTTTAAATCTTATTGATTTCTTAAGGAGGTCAGTTGAGTACTACTACCATAGACAAAAGATTTGTAATGACTTCCATTCATTTTTTAGGCCATAATTACTAAAAACGGTTAAAATCTTTACATTTTGAGGATTTATAATGGAAGTTAAATTTATATTTTTAATTTAATAATGCGGACAAAGGAGGTTGGTACTTCAAATATGTACGATTTTTTTTACGATAAAATGAAAATATCAATTTATAAATATAATCATTATTCTATCCAATATCTAAAATGCAAAGATATTCAATAGTGGAATGAAGGAAGTCTGATTGTGACCTTTTACCATATAACGCCGTGTAGAATATTTTCTTTAATTGTTCGATAACCTGTGATGAACTTATATCAGAATCATTCTATATGACTTCAAGAGTTACATATTTCAAATTCATAACTACATTTCATAACTGTAATGTTCATCTGACCTCCTTAAATCGAAATGACAGTTTGCAAAACACTAAAAAAAAAAACATCATCTTCCGTTCATTCAACTTTTCTTTCATAAATTTTTCCACAAACTAGGTAAATTATGTCCATCAACATACAAACAGGATATATAAACAATTAACTGTGTTTGCGTTTAGTAATGATAGATAATATTGTAATAAAATAATATATTTTTATCGTCATAAAAATTACAAACAATCGTCTGCCGTAAGATGTAATTAATTATTATCATAAGAAATTATTTCAGTAGAATTTGAAATGAATGAATTGGTAATAAATATAATCAACGTATTATTACATAGACCAGGGTAGATAATTTTTGAAAATAAAACAAATTATAGTAGGATGAAATCAAATAGAAATGCAAGATAATATGATAAAAATGAATGGAAAAATAAATTACGGCCGATCTGAGTTTGGGAAGTAGGATCTTTTTATTACCTACAACTTTATCATTCAACTTTTTTCCATACGACTTTTAGTTTGGTCGGAAATCGAGATAAATCGTATTTTATCCTTAAAAACTTACCCCCTCCTACTTCCCGAACTCAGATCGGCCGTAATTTATTTTTCCTTTCATTTTTATCATATTATCTTGCGTTTCCAATGTTGTTTCATCCTACTGTAATTTTCTTCAACTTTTTATCATTTTTTTAAGGCTTTTACTCTGGTCTAATATTGATAAATAACATAAAAAAATATAATTTCAATTACACAATAAATCAATTTAGATAATTATTTAATTGTGTAGTTACAAAGTAATTAATATGATTAAAACATTATTTTGAAGAAATACTTCTTTAGACGCGTTAAGAAAAAAATGATGAGAGTGTAATTTTTAAGATGAGAGCGCATCACCGTCACACAAAATTCACAGGTTGAAGTTGTTATGATTTATGGTTACACTTAATGTAAGAAAATATTTATTTAGTTATTTAATTTTTCAAAATTAAACTGAGCTTTATTGACTTTGTTGACTTATCCTGATCCAGTCCTTTTTGTTATTTTATTGTAATTAATTATTTGCATGCAATTAAACATTGTTTTTTAATTATGCCAAAGAAGTATTATATTATATAACTTCTGACTCGCGTACATAAGAAGAACACGCACCATTTTTAATGTATCCGCTTTCCTTAAGACAATACGTCACCACCAAAATTTCGCCGGAAATGAACTAATTAGGTATTTCTATACCAAAATTTTGTTAGTGTGGTCAATATTTAAGTAGCGTTACAAACTTTAGACTGAATATACTTTTTGTATTAAAGTTTTCAAAAAATCCACCTTGTAGAAATATTATTTTGTGTGTGTGTGTGATTTTCGCAAACAACAAAAAAAAATAATCATTATGGCAATGACTAACTAAGGTTATACATTGAAAATTTATTTATTTTTCAAGTCTCAATGTCAAGGTAAATATTTTATATATTATTGTGCTAGATATATATACATGTATGCCTGCCTATTATAAGCGTTGTGTATTCAATATTATTATTATTTTTTTAGACGTCTCTTGTTTAAAACAAATTATGTACAATAATACAACACTGATTTGCTTTATTTGCCTATTTAAATACTTACAAAATATACTTGCGTAATCTATCTTTCATCACAATAATAGAGCAGAAGTTCATCGTCATTAATAGAGATCGATTTTCGACTTACACAAGTCTTCAAGATTTGTAAGATCCGCGGGCCTATTATATAGTATAGAGTTTATAACATTCAGTGTACTGTTTATAGTCAGTCTATATATTAATACGTGAAGCAAAAATTTTGTACCCCTTTTTACGAGAAATTTGGACGGACGGAAGAGTATGAAATTTGGCCAAGACCAAGGTAGAAACCTTCAAAAATGGTGAAAAGTGAAAAAATTGTAGTAGGTATGAAACTCATTGGAAACAGAAGAGAATATAACAAAAATGAAGTGAAAAGTAATTTACGGGTGATCATCTGTGGTCGGGAAGTGGATGGGGGTAAATTTTTAAGGGTAAAACATGTTTCATCTCGATTTCTGGCAACTCGTATAGAAAAAAATTTAATGGTAGAGTTGTGAGGTAATAAAAAGATTTACAACTTTTATACTTACAATTTTACCCCACATAACTTCAAAATTTTTCGATTGAAAGTTAAGGTGCTTTTTCGATATTCATTCAAAGTAAGGTGAGAAAAAACTTGGAAATCAAAAACTTGGTCATTTCAATTTTTCACAGAAATTTTGCAGTTATATGAAAAAAATGTGTAAATACAAAAGTTGTAGATCTTTTTATTACCCACAACTTTACCATTTAACTTTTGACCATACGACTTGTAGTTTTATCGGAAATCGAGGTTAACCGTGTTTTACCCTCAAAAACTCAACCCCTTCCGTGTTTCATCCTACAATTATTTTTTTTGGTTTCAAAAATTATCGTCCCTGATCGATTGCGGTCGTATGTAACATATCAATTTTGTTTGGGAAAATTTTTGTTAAGATGATCATTAAATCCTCCATTTGGAAAGCTTCTATATCGATCCATCACCTCAAATAAAACCCGAAAACGAATAAAAAGGGAGTTAAATCTCCCATGCAGTGAAACAGATAAGTTTGTATGCAAAATTGTGCAAGTGATTGTAGAAAACTCGTAACTAAAGATACATAAAATTTGATACGATGACTATTCGAGCACTAGTCGAGATAATGAAATTCATAGAAATATCCAATCCAGACCCCCCCAACACACACATACATATATAGTGGAGTTAAGTACGCAATTTATATTATATTGATTTAAAATAGAATAAATTTAACACACGTGTCTCATTTGTTTTCATAACAATTAGTATATGGAGGTGAAGGGAGCGAGAGAGGGTTACAGGTTATTTAATTTATTTGAATTGCGTAAATACAAAACAACACCACCTGCAGGTATAACAATTGTATGTTTACGACACATAATGGTTAATGCGACACCAACCACCAATAAATTGCTAGTAAAATAAAAATTTTAAACAAAAAAAAAATTGGTACGACGTATTTCAGACTTGTCAAGCTAACGGAGTACAATTGAATTTAAATATGCTCAAAATTATATGATCAAATTTTTAATTCAGAAAATTCATTCATTATGATTTACTGCCTGACGTGAAATTACGTTGGCAGTGAGAGTAATGTTAAAAAATACCAATCATAATATTATGTATCAGAATTAGTAAGTTTTTATGAAGCGCAACATTCTTGGATCGATTTATTGAAGGCACACCATAAAAGTTATTATTTCAAATATAACTTGTATAGCTTAAATTTTTTTGCATACACTACATTTAAAAAAAAAAAAACGTTTGAGCCACCATTGAGAAAAACTGAATAAAACTCAAAATCACTGATATAAATTGGGGGCCACCCTACGCTGTAAGTCGATTTTGACGAAATTTTCTCGGCTAGGATCATTCGAAACATAAATTGAAAATTTGATATTTCTAGATCTTTTGCACTGGTAGATATCTTGACTACGACAGACAAATTTCTAAACACCAGGGGTGCTGAAAATCTAGATTTTCAGTAAAAAGAAATTTTGTACTTAAAACATGACTTCGATTAATTATTGTATAGCAAAAGTAAAAACGAATAACAGGTGAATTTGTCAAAATTTTTACGGGCCCCGAAAAAGAAAATGGTTTGGAATTTTTAAAGAAAAATTTGTTACACTACTTCCAAGTTATTAAGACACATACAATTAGCGTAGTATTATCCCGTAAAATGGCGTTTAGCGCACTGACTATTTTTTTTAGTCCTGTACAAAATACTAGTTTTGAACAAAATGAACACGTGAATGTATTTGGTGTATATTATTGAAGAAATTCCTAGAAAAACGGCTACCATATGTTTGAAACACGTGTTTTATATTAAGTCTACCTGATTTATATGAATATTAAAAAAGGGATAATCATCATATTAAGAAAGGGATATTCATTTTATAATCAATCTGGAATATATATAAATTATAAAGGTCGGGAAATGGATTATAAAATACCAAATAATACTGAATATTAAGGTGGTTCTAGCGTAAAAATACTTTTAGCCAGATTTTGCCTTTTGTTTTCCTTCAGATTTAGAATAACATGCAGTGAACGCGATCCTGAAGTTTAAAAATTTGTGACCACTTAGATCACGAAATAATCAAATTCAATCAAATAAATTATTGTCTAATATTCAACCCGAGTCAACCCTGTTACGCCACTTGGAAATCAAATTAACCAAATTTTTGTTGTTGTATAAATTTTATATATTGTAAATAATAGGAAAAATGCAATAAAAAAATTTTCTATTTTACCCATGAAAATGTGAAAGCTAGGTTCAATACTAAACACAAATTCGAAAATTTGATTAAACTTGATTAAAACCGAATAAAGCTCTTAAAGATTGATTTTCATATATTACTTGCCAAAAAAAAAATTTATTGGTGATTGTACGATGAGCGGTCGTTTTCTATGACCAAAATCGCAAAACAAAATTGTTGAATATTAATATAATTCATATAACATTTTTATTCAAAATCAACTCATTTAGTGCATACTAACATTATTTATCTTAAATTTTGAAAGGAAGTGCCATGGACAATTCTCTTACCGTAGAATGACACTTATGTATAATCACTATGGAAATAAACATGCATGACATCATTTATGCAAATCTTCTTCTTTGTTTAATTAAGAATTTTGAACGTCCATATTTTGGCTATTTTTAAAGAGTTTTTAAACGTAACTTCAAATTCATGTAAAAGTGCTTTAATTGAGAAGGTAAAAAAGAGAACTAAATAACCAAAATTTCAAACCTTTTTACGTAGGCAATAATTTCTGATTTGTATAAACAATGATATTTACCTGTAACAAAAGAAAAAATAATTATTAGCAAAATTTTCATCAAATTTAATTATTTTATAAATAAATACTTTATAATATGACATAATACATAGCATATATGTACAGCATGTTTTAAGATTACATATTTTGTAAATTTCCTTTTCTCTGCGTTCAACAGTATTGTAAATCTCGATGTAAATAGTATATAAGATGATATATTATAGGTAAAGTTTAGGCTAGATACTATCATTTTTTGAAAAAGTAAACATAATTTGATGGCAAATAAATAATGAATTCTCTGACTTTGTGTCATGGTGGTAAAATACCATCATATCAATACAAAATATTTTTGGATATATTCCAATTTTGAATTCAATTATAAATATTTGAAAATAGGTAGAGTAGTAAAATCAAAAAATAATTTATGTACTTAATTGTTCCATAAATATATATATATACATTTTAACCTTAAATCCTAAGGTCAAAAAGTTTATCATGTTTTATAAACGTCTATATACATTTTTTTTAAATTTTTTGAAAACAAAAACATTATAATTTAAGTATGTGCCTTACACATTTCATTATCACTATTCGTAAATATAAATTACATTTATAATTTGTAAAACATCAAATTACTTCCATAATGTATAGAAAATAATAGTCAATATATCCAAAATTATCAATGTTTTAAATATATGGCATTAAAAAATTATTACTATAAATGCACAGAAATCTATAGTTTCTCACGATTTCAATTATTTAATAAAAAAAGTTCTTAAAACTAGTAAAATAAATTACAATAATTTTATAATCAATATTATTAACATTAAGTTTGATATTTAATTTAATTTCATTGACTTTAATTAAAATATGATGATTAGAATTTTAAATTTTATACGATAAATTAAAAAAACAAAAACAAAATAGGCGTATATTTTAATTAAATTTGAATTTATCAAAAATATTAACAAAATTTTATTTTTCTTTATATAAAATGCAATAATTCATAGCGTCATAGTTGACTAACACTCGTTGAAACTGGCGTTTATTTGGAAAGTACTTTCATTTTCTACACATGTTTTAATTAAACATTTGTGTGGAAATCTAAATTTTCAGAATTATATTTTTATATAAATTTTTAAAATCATGATAGCTGTAATTGTTAGGAACTTACAAGTGCTATGTTTTCAAATACTGCAACGTTTCGTTGTATTTCACAACTTCATCAAACAAAATTTGAGGTTAACACTATTATTAAAAAACATTGAAATTATGAGAAATTAATCATAAATTGTTTTCGTAATTATTAGACAAAAAAAAATTTAAAAAAAATTATTTCAATTACATCAAACACTTTCTTGGTGCATTTTAAAAAAAGATGCGCTTATAATAATGGAGGAAATTTTGACCTTAATAAATTTCAATTTAGATAAATTATAATCGTTTTACAACTAATTTAGTCACGTACATAGATCTGAGTGTATTAACTTTATTCAATATTCAAGGTAAACTAAAATTATTCCAAGAAAGGCAGTTTTTTTAAAACACTTGTAAATAAATACATGTGAAAAACAATTGATATTAATTCCTATATTCGTGCGTGCGTGAACTGTGTCATACTCGATAAAATTTGAAACTCCAAAATTAAATTTTATTTGTTATTTTTTGGGCAAAACAATGTCCTAAAATAAATTATCTTAAACTTGGTTGCGAAGAAAAATACCCTTTTTGTGTAAAATGTCGAACATAAAAAATCTATATTAATTACTTCTATAGTTTCGACAAATTTTCCACATAAACTAGTAAAAAATTATAAACCACAAAAAAAAAATTACAATTTTTGATACATTTTCTTGGAACTTCCCGTAAAAATTCGTATCATTTAAAGCAGTACTTTTTAAAATTTTGTAGTACTTTTTTTTAACTACCCAATTACGGAAGTAATAAAAATTTTTATTTTAAATAAATTTAACTTATATTTGTCTCCTACAAAGTCATTATTGAGTTTCTCAAAATAATAATATATTTTTATTTATTTTTTATTTTTTCCTTAATAAAATTGAAAATACATTACATATGGTTTATATTAATATTTGGCCCGTACAGAGTTGATTTAGCCTTTAAAATAATAATAAATCGTTTATTTAATTTCGATGTGTGTCCAATGTCCAGTATTATTCTACTAAACTCAAAAATAGACCTAGAGAGCACGTGGGAGGTTTAATATACAATTTTCCTACAAACATTTTTTTTTTGAAATAATTACCATATTCCCAGACTTTTTCTCACACAGGTTTTCACTATAAAGGTCCATTACCATGTATTGTCAGATCACAGTTCAGTCAAAAATAACCAGTCTATCTAAACATTTCCGTCGTGTGTCAGTTGAGTCACAGGTCAGTATTCGTGCTGTCCTTGTTCCTTCAATGGTTTGTGTATTTCTACGTCAACACTGATAGAATAATATATTTCTGACTGAGACAGAATAATTAAACTGTGACATAACTGATATGTGTGAATATACCTTTATACAGGTATAAAGAACGATATTCAATTAAAAAATCGCATTTAGACAATTTTAACAATTTTTTTAACTTAAAACTTCTTTAGGCACGCTTGACTTGAAGAGTAGTCTGGTGAATGCGTGACGAGAGCGTTACGAAACGTGTGATCGGGAGAGGCAAACGGACGTTGAGAGGGATATATAAGTAAAGATAGAAGTTATGAGTTGAGAGGGAGATATAAATTAGATAGAAAGAGAGTATAAACATATGGAGCTAAAGAAGTTTTACTTCAATCGTGTGGTGTAAAACACACACACACAACGGAGTTTTCTTTACGATAACCAATTTTTAGAGATATATTTGAATTTTGAGTTTTTTTGTAACACATTTCAATTACAAACTTTCAATTTACGATTACCATTAATATTTCAACGAGTTTTACACCATAATATACTCTGTTTTTATTTTTCAAATTTCAAATATATTTTTAGAATAAAACCATAAAATAAGTATAATATTTATTCTCAATATAATAAAATAACATTTTCAAAACAAACATAGTAATCTTTGTGAGGTAACTTTTTATGTGTTTATTTTAGAGACACCGACGACTTTAAATAAAAGTTTATTTTTATTAATAACTTTAAAAACATTATATATATATATATATATATATATATATATATATATATATATATATATATATATATATATATATATATATATATATATATATATATATATATATATATATATATATATATATATATATATATATATTTAGGCTAATCTAATTAGCATGTCCCTCCCTCATGAACTTAAAAACGCTAAAAGGTACAGATCTGAAATTTTGTTGGCGTATTCTAGACCTAAAAAAGTGAGTTAAATTCATGAATGAATAAAATCAGTCATTCATGAATAATCAATAATGAATAATCCATGACCCAACTTTTAAACCATTCAAAAGAAAAATTCAAAAAACTTTGTACCCTGTACTGAGTTGTACTAGTCAAACATAATAAAGTAGGTAAATTGGTTGAATATAATTAAAAAAAAAAATTAAATAAAAAAAAAACCAATGTAATTAATTCAAATTATACTAATTAAAAACAAATGTAAGTAATAAATTTTGCAATCGTAATTTTTTTTTTTTTGCTCTAACACACTACTTTAGTAACCAGTACAACAGTTACATTGTACCTTGGTACAGTGAGATAAAAAGAGAATGATACTAATTTGAACATGAACGAGTATTACAAACTTAATTCTACACTTTAATCGGCATTTGCTAGTTGTTTGTATATAAATCATTCACGTAAACAACTGTATTCATCAATTTGATTGGTTGTTTTTGACGATATGGAGAAATTACGATATCCGTGGCGCCCCGATTAATTTTGGTAAAACAAAGAAAATACTTTCAAAGTTTTTACACAGTTTTTGCAACTGAAAAATTTATTTAATAAATATATATAATTATTCAGAATTGATTATTAATAATATATTGGTTATTAATAAAATAATATATTTCACATCAACTGACTTATTGAATTTTAAAATAACAACACGTTTTATTAGATACCTTGCGTTCAGTCTGAATATACTATGTACCATACTTATAGTACATACAGTGTATATACAGTAAGTACTGTATATACGAACTTACTTAAAGAAATATATAATATTCATTCTATTCTCTAGCCAACTTTCATCATGTCCTTTTCATGGGATCGTGCCCGCACAACTCACAAATTCACTCTCATCCAAACACACCTAACAGATATTACTTCAAAAATTTACAAATTTTCACAAAATTCTCAATAACTTTCAATATTTATAATTATTTAAAAAAATGTATTTTACAATGTTACGAAAATTCAGTATGTCTTAATATGAAGAGAAATAATGAATGTTTTATAATCTCAATTATATAAAATCACTCGTTACACCATTAATCATTAATATTTGTATTGTGTAGTGTGTACAAACAAGTTTAAGAATAAGGTCTTCTTATAAAATAAAAAATTGAATTAATTTTTTTTTTTTTTAATTAAATTTTAAAATCGAATCATTGAAGTTAATTATTACAATATTTTATTTATGTTTGGTTAAATTGTGTAACTACTTTTTTCCATCTTCTGTACTGAGAACGGGTACATTCTTGGAATTGGTAAATTTTAAGCTAATTTTTTGAATTAGTCATTACATTATTGAGTAAGCGAAGGTTTTCTTTTACATTTAAATCAAGAAATACCAAGAAATTTCTAAAAATATAACATATACAAAAAAATCTAAAACCACGCTATGTGAATTTAAAAATTTCGCGTGATGGCTTAGTCATTAAGACCTCCCTTGTGGCTAAAATTCCTCAGATAAAACTTCCTGTGGTTTTGACACAATAAATTAATGCTACATTCATCCAAAATTAAAAATTCAAATTGTTTCTGTTTTGCAAATTTTGAAGTATGCAAAATTTGAATAGAAATCATGTTCAACTTTATTTTCTGGAATTTTCCAAGGAATTGATTTAAAATTATGATCGAACACCTTTTTGACACATACTGATATTGATAAGACAATAAAAATCGATTTTTTTAAACCCTTGTAAGTCCTTTAATTAAAAAATAAGTGCGTGTTATTATGTGCGCGCGTCAGAAGTTATACTTCTTTGGCATCATTTAAAAAACAATTTTTAATTGTATGCAAATAATTAATTACAATAAAATAATAAAAAGGACTGGAGAAGAGTAGTCAACACAGTCAATAAATCTCAGTTTAAATTTGAAAAATTCAATAAATAAATATAGATTTTCTTATAATTAAGTGTAACATAAATCATAACAATAGCTTCAACCTGTGAATTTTGTGTGACGGTGCACATCTTAAAATTTCACTCTCATCATTTTTTTATAACGCGTCTAAAGAAGTATAACTTCAAAAATAATCTTTATAACTTCTTTGTTTTTGAATCGACTGTAATTTAATTTTTGTCATAGAGTCTAGATTCATGTTTTGATGTTTAATATAACAAATTCAGTATCAAGTCAACTACCCCCTTGATGGTAATGAAAAGTCACTTTAAATTAAAAAACTAATAAAATTGAACCAAACACAAAGATGATTTATTTATAATTTAATGTATTAAAATAATTTAAATTTCTTGTATATTTCTATAGACATTATTAATATATGCACATATATACATTTTTTTTTTTCATTTTTATTCTTGATTAATGTTTGTTCACTTTTGAAACAATTTTCGTTTATTGATCTTAGTCCTTGTTCCACATTTTACAAAAATAAACAGATAAATTGTTTTAATGTAAACAAAGAAGCAACAAACCAAGTAAGTAGTAAGTATTCACCAATACCAACATAAAAAAAAGATTGTTTTTATAATTTATTTCTTCTACAGAATTTTTTTTTTAACCAAAAACACAATACTTAAGAGAGGTCCATTGAGCAAATAATATTCAAGAGAATGTGTTTTTTTTAATATGTTGACTGTACTAATGGAATATACTCAGAAAAATGTATATAGTCCGGGAGGTACCGTTGCAAGTGACACAATCAATTCAAGTTGATTCATTCATGTATAATTATTAATGAGAACTCTAGGATTTTTCTATCTCTATTATTAATTTCAAGCGACCTTGGGTGCGCCTGCTGAACCGCCATTCGATTATCAACTGCATATAAACTTTAAATAAAATCGAAAGTTGATCGGGGCCTGAAATCACCATAAAAAATGCAGCAACGCTACCTCCCCGACTAATATACTATTGTGTTACATAAAAGTGTTTCATACACCGTGTGTAAATGCTTATCAAAGATCGGTGACATCGGATGTTTGCACTATCTAGTGGTTCATTTTTCAATCATTGGGTACATAAACCATGAAAAACCACCAATTGCGCGTTAAATATGAAATATTTAAAATAACAAATGAAGAACACAACTAACAGAGTTAATTTTTTAGATACTCGCTATATGATTGAATTTCATTGTTTGGGCTATTTTTAATTCGCATTCATTAAATACAACGAATAACCAGTCTATACAGTTATATATGTATAATAATATGTATTGTTGTTACCTATATGTATTTATAAGCCAAATTTGAGCTAAAATTATGGAAAACTCAAACATTTAACAACAAAAAATTTTCAAACAAAAGTTATCTTTTTCAAAAAACATAAAACATTTTTTTAATATTGTATAGTTTAAAAGTTGGGTCATTCACATTTTATGTTTTGAATAGGTCACCATGATATGAACGTTTGTTGAATAAAGTAGGCTAGTAATATTTCTCTCTGTTTTGGAACGGATTACAAAATACAAGGTAGTTAAACAAAAACAGTAAAAAAAGCTGATTTTCCACAAAATGCAGTACAATTTACTTTTTCCTATTGATTAAAAGTTCCCTTCAGACACAAATTATTGGTATAATTTGCTCAACTATCTCATTCTCTTGTAACACTTATCAGTTTTCATATCACCATAGAAACAATGCAAAAATACAATAAATCGTAAAGGTCACTTTATCTCTATACCAGAGCACAAAATATGGAAGTAGTGGCCTTCATATGGCCGTCACACAAAAATTAAAAATTATTTTCTTATCTCAAAAACCATTTAATAAAAAAATTGCATTTTTTAAATTTTTTTAGCGATTTTTATTGCATGGAAAAAAATTGATATTTTGGAGATTTTCCCAACGGGGCTCGGAGCGAATAAAAAAAAAGATAATTCAAAATTTGCTTATTAGTTCTAAACTTCAGATCAATTGCCGCAAAAAAACCCATCTTTCTAATATAGAAGAAAAATAGTTGATATTTCTGAAGATTTTCCTAAAAGGGAAGAGAGATGAAAATTTTATCATCTTCCAAATATATTTAGAAAGTAGGTTATTTTTTTTAAGATTTATCACGAAGGCGAAAGAGGTAGGAGAAAAAAACTAATAGGTACTAAAAAAGCGGTCATTATGACGGCACAATGAGACATTCATAAGAGGTTTTCTTAAAGAGTTCTATTTGAAGTCTTGGATGTTTGCTAGACCATTGAATCAAAACTAATGCACTTCTAGAATTACATTCAAAAATATTTGTACATTAATATAATTTTCTTACGTGTAATATTTTTTTAGAACCATATTGTTTTAAAAATACGTATATTTTTATTACGCATACAAAAATACCAATTACAATTTACCTATCTGATACATGAAAAAAAAAAACAAGTATTTAAACAATTTACCTTGAATAAAGCAATTAAAATAGCTTATACGTGCACTTAAAAATCATATACAATAATAATATTTAATACAAATTTGGGTATTTAATACTTGGCCTAAATTTTATTATTGTTTTATTATGAAAATTTGAGAAAAACATAATAATTCGCCACGTGTGTCCACAAACAATGCGTCATATTTGGGAATTTGCTGAATTTTGATAATGTGATATGCAAACAAAAAATCCTTTTGCAAATAAAGGGGAAAAGTTCCGACAGTTGACAAGAATAGATTGAGATGTTTGTGTAATATGACAGTACCAGAAAAGCCAGACAGCCTAGTTGATATCTGTCAATTCAATTTTGATTACGTTATCCAAAATGCGAGAAAAGGGAAACCACAAGTTACCCACCATTTAGTTTGAATACTTTGATTAGAAAAGATCCCATAAAAAATTGTTGTGTCCTGATGCCCAACCGATGTTGGGCCTTGTATTTTATACGAAAAAGAGAGCTTTTGTTGATTTTTGATAAATCTATAAAAATCGCCAAAAAATGATAAGATGCATTGCTATTTACAGAATTTCTTAGATAAGGTCTAGGAAAATCCGAAAATAATTTTTATTCTAGGATTGAATGGTTAGTTTTTGGGATATCGCTTGAAAATTGTCCGGAATATTGTAACCTCCGCATTGGACTGATATCTCGTAGAACCGATCGTTACTTTTGAAATCTACATGGGGGGGGGGGGTATCAAACTACCCCTATAAAAATAATTTGTACGAATTCGGAGAAAAATATTTTTTCTCTACATTTCGTTTTAAGCGGTTTGAAAAAATCGCCAAAAATAGACTAGACTTGGGAGTTAAATATCTCAACTCGATCGGAAAATTACTTGGTTACTACAAGAGCTTTAAAAGGACAACAATCTGGCTTACAATCCAAAATAATGAAAATCAGCATGAAACCAAACTAACAGGAGGGGGCAGGGGTTATTGAGACGGTCGTGGGTCAAAATACAGTTGCGTCATGTATACAAACAGTTTCTCACTGTAAAATGCTGATTGATTTATACTGAATCTTATTTAATTAAACTAAATATCTGTTTGGTGGCAATTAAAACTATCAACGATGATATATAGAGGATTGGATAGATTATTTTATTTACCAAACTATCTGTTTTATATTAATTATAACATTCTGTACAGAATGTTCGAAAAATATTTCGAGCTTTGGTTAAAAAAAAAAATTGAATTACATTTGTGGATTACAAAAACCGATTTTGTAACGGTAAATTAGATCCACAAAACACAATATATGTTAAATTAATCAAAAATTAGTACCAAATTACTGTAATTAACTGTTCTCATGATGTGTTTCAGACCCGAACATTCTGTATCTGACACCTTAAATATTTCTACATGTGCAAATGACGTGATTAAAGGTTTCATCATCCCCCAAACACAACCTACAAGCCTGAAATCCCAAGTTATGAAGATGATAGTTCAACTGACAGTGTACTGTCAGAAGACCCGGTATGTATTCTTCTCAACTGAATCCTGTTCAAAAGTAAAATGATTTAGCTGTGATTAGTGAATAGAAGTTTCATTGTCCACCAAACACGACCTACATGCCTGAGATTCTCAAGTTATGAAAGTGATTGTTCAACTGGCAGTGTGCTGTCAGAAGGCCTAGTATTCTTCTCAACTGAATCCTGTGTTCAGTCTCAAACGGGAACAGTTAAATGATTAAGCTGAATTAATACACAACTTAACCTATCGCATACCCTTTGTGGAGTCTCAGTAATCGAGATGCGCTTAGGGGAGGCACGCCTTAATTCAGGATATTGCGGAACATCTTGTTATAGGAATTACAGGTTGAGGCGAGACAGGTATCAGAGACGACCACTTCTTTGTTACCTTTTATGCCAGAGTAGCCGGGAAACCAGATCAGTCTGACTCTATTATTCAGTAGTTAGAATTAAAGCTTAGTATATTCTCCAAATTGCTAAGGCAGGAGATTGCGGATTTAAATCCAAACAGCAGCAATTTGATCAATTAAAATATAAAAGGATTAATAATTAAAAGACAAAAAAAAGGGGGCGGTTGGTTGATCACACTGTCATCGTTTGATTAAGAACGAAGTAATCGACTCCACCAAAAATAAAATTGTCACATTGTGCTAGAAGGCATCTTTGTCTCCAGGTGATGGAGTGTTTTAAAAGAGCGTACAGAGCACCAAAAGGTCTAGGTACAAGGAACGCGTTTACAGTCTCGCTCTTAATGTAGTCTACTCCGAAATATGATTAATCTAGAAGCAAACAGGGACACACAGTAGATTAATTTATATATACATATGAAGTTCAAACTAATAACAATCAAGTCAACTTGGATAAAAAACGAGGTTAGGTTAGTTGTGATTGTGGAGGTTGGAGTTGTTGCTATAGCTATTTGTATTCACATGTATTCAATCGTGATTACATTAATCTATCATATCGCCAACATCAGTGAACACAATCACTAGTATACACTCCATACTAGTCACTAGCACCTAGGTACTCATTCAGTACAGCATATTTACCATCCATATACGTACTAACTATTATTATTATTATTATTATAGGTAAACGACCGAATACTACGTTTGTTTTTTATTTTATTTTTAATTTAAAAAGATTACCTCATCAATTGTTATTTAACTATTAAGACCACAGTACGTTTTAGTGATAATTTTAATTGATTACTTGATATATTGAATTTAGTATAATTTTCATTAGGCAAATAATGTTTTCATTCTAGAGGTCTTACGACAACATTAAATTCGGTTGATATTGGTAACAAATTACCTAAACAGAAAGCCAAAAAAATTAATCCTTTCGTGATTCAATTCAATTCTTTATTCATTCTTTTTTTAATCAATACACATATAATTGTATAGAAATATGTCAAAAAAATAGGATGGGGCATACGAAGGGAAGGGGAAGGTATGCAGCTATGGTTGACTTTATAAGGAAGTATTCCAGTATTCAAACCAAATGGAAAACCATAGAAAAGCATTGGTGAGGATAGTCAGTAGTCGATACTCATGATCAAATACCTGCCGAATATCACTGAGACAGTGATATTCGATTCAGATTGTGGAATATTGTTGATGATAAACACCAATCTATTCGAAAATTCTTAAAAGTGAACTAATTTTTCATTTTCCGAGCTAGTAATACTTTCGATTGCGTCTATCTAAGTTTGAAATTGACAGATATTTGTTTTTTTTTTTATTATTGAAATGAGATAATTTTGAGTCCAACATATAGCAAAACAAAATGTCCGTTATGCGATAATACTTTCGTGAACAATAAATCATAAAATTCATAAACGATGTACTAAAATCTCGATATAACTAGTATATAAGAGGATGTATTATAGAAAAAGCTTAGTCTAGGTGCTTGCTATAGTTTTAAAGTTGATTTGTATTATAATTATAATGTAAATAAAGATTTATTAATTTTAAATTACCTACATTGAAAGAAATAAATTCCTCGAAAACTGAGTAGTTTCAACTTGTTCCCAAAATAATTTTCTAATTTTCTTCCACTATGAAGTTTAGTTTATCGTTAAATATACTGGTTTACATGCAGTAAACAAATTAATGAAACTTACATCATCATATAACTTATTAAACTTTTCAAAAACTACTCTCTCAATTGACTTCATAAGACTTCACTTACAATATTTCTTTCTCAAAAGATGGTTACCATATTTATTATTATGCTGTAATAATAATATTTCATTTCTAATGATTCATATTCAAAGTTACATAACCATTCAATTGCTTTAAATTAATGTTTGTTAAAAATTTTATTATTAACAATTGTTGAAATATTTTTTTTTTTTTTTGTGTTTTAAATAATTACGAAGTTTATATAATTTTTTTGTTTTTGTTTATTCCATGATTAATTTTCTTACGCACATGAAAATAAAATAATAATAAGATAAAAAAAAAATGGATTATGTCATAGAATTTCAAGGAGATGCAAAAAATATTTATTTTAATTAGAAATTTTCTTATATAAACTGGCAATAAATTTAAATATTTTTCTAATAACAAAAAAAAAATTTATATGGAAAAATATAAAATTGTATAAATATTCAAATATGGTTTTGAAAAGAAAAATAACATACAATTTACATATATGGTATCAAATTTTTATAAATTACTTATTAATATTATTAATGTACACAAAATAAGTATTTCATAAATTCATGAAGAAATTTTTATATATGTCACTTTTTTTAAATTTAGGACACATTGTTTCGAAGAGATTTCATAAAACTAGCCGTCTTTTTATCAAATTAACTTCATTTTTTTGGGATCAGAATAACCTCAAATATGAATATTTACCGAAATTATAGATAAATAAAAATTTCAGATTTGATAAAACAAAGTTTTATGTACTAAATTGAGTGTAAATTCAGTTCAGAGTATATTAATTGTAGTATAAAGTTTGTAACGCTATGTAAAGTTGACCGTAAAAACAAAATTTTGGTATAGGTGTTTATTGAAACACCTAAGTCCGCTTGCCCGCCTGTCCGTCATCACAATAACTCAAAAACAAAAAGAGATAGAGAGTTGAAATTTTGGTGACGTACTTTAAACATAAAAAGTTTGTGCAAAAAAACACATCTTTCTAATAATTCTTAATCTTAGCTGTTTAAAATTACTTATATTTAATACATGATGGCACATCCCCTTCTTGTAAAATATTTCAAAAACATATCATAAAAATATACCTGAGCTTATCTACATACAACCAAACGGAGAATAACAACATAATAAACAAATTTGACAAGATGAAACTAAATACAATTATAATTATAAATAAATATAACTGTAAATAAATTAAAAATATCTAAGTGTGAAATAGCAATCAAATCCTAGTGAGTCAAACTATATTTTATTTCATTGAAAGCTGTAACGTCCGTTCAACGTGCACTAAAACTTACGTCCGTTCGCTTCAATGCACGTTGAAAATAAAGTCTACTGTATGGGAGGCTCCATTTAACTCAATGAAAAGCAGAAACGAACGTCGATTTTAGCGTACGTTGCTGCGTTAAAAAAAACTATAGTGTGGCAGAGCGTTTACAGATTAAAAATGCAATTTCCCATTTACACCCAATTAAATTCTTTTATTATTTTTTAGTGATACGTATACAGTTATCTCCACACCACACCCCTCCACCCTACCCAGTTCACTACAGCGATAAATTAACAAAATATTTTAATACAATATATTTATGGAACTTAATATATCTCATTTAAATCCTCAAGGAATTCATACAATATATAAAATTAAATTCGTTGCCCAATACATTCATGGATAAAGATAAGAAACACATCTTTTTGGGTTCGTCCAGCCAACAAAAATTGACTACCTGGATCTTTGATTGGAGAGAAATCAGGTAGTCACACTAAGTGCTTACTACAATTCTCTACAGGGACTCAATTTTTGATTTACTACTATTATTAATGACTTAAAATTTAAATAAGTTTGCTTATAAAATTAAGAATTATTTACGAAATGGAGTAATAAAAGTCTGTAATTACTTTAATCTTGTCTAGGGATTTGCTAGTAATTATTAAGGCTAAGGTCTATTATTATTAATAACAATGTTTAAAAATTTTTATGACTAAAAAGTTAAATGACTCTTACCTGCAACAAACTTCATTGGGATCCACCCAGAGTGTTAATTCAATAGGCAAACGTAAATCATTGTAACTTAATCCAACCAATGTGGCAGCTTTCTGTAAGACCACATCAACCGGATGTAATTCATTGACACGTATACAACGATAACCTTGCCCTTTAGCTGGACAATCGGGGAACCAATGATTCTTGAAACGCTCCGTCAATAACTCAATTAATTGAGATTTGAAAGCGTCCAATTTGTCACGTGGGAACTTTTCACTTTTTTCAATAAAACGTACTAAAAATAATACGGCCGCTAAAATTTCGTCTTTCATTTTATTTTTTTTATTTTTGTGTGATGATTTTATTTTAATTACGCGAACACGTTTTTTTTTTCACTATGTTAGTTAGTCGTGGTTCGTTTTTTATGGTACTTGAGTGTATTTGATTTTAATTAATAATAATAATATTCGTTTTAAAGCTAGCTATAAGTGAATATCGTTCGATATCGCAAATGAAAACATTTGAAATAATGTGAAAAAATAATATTGATTGATAATGGCGTCGTGAAAACTATTATTATCTCACTTTTAATTATATAAAGACTTTTCCGGTCTACGTGCTTTTCATTTGATTTAATAAAATGATGAAATTTTGGTTGAATGTTGTGCAAAATAGTGCTTTTGTCTGAAACAAAAATAAATTTATTTTAATATTTTATTTATTCAATTTTTACAAACAGTATTATAAAAAATATATATGAAATAAACTAAATTACTTTTTATTTTTCGAATAGAAAAATACAGCCCCCTCCACCCCCTTATTTACTTATTTATTATGAATCAAAGAATATTTCGATTTTTATTTGGAAAAAAAAATCTGCTGTGGTTATTGCTATTGTGTGTTCAGAATAAGTTAGACAGTTTTAAACGCAATTTGTAAAAAAGATGAGGTATGACCTTTGTTGAACAGAATAATAACTTTCTGTTGGTTTATTTTTACGTGAGTAAAATGAGAAACTTAGTTTTCAATAATTTCGAAATTTTATTTAAATTTATAACAATATAAAAAAGATCAAAATATAATTATTGGAGATAAAAACAGTTTGATACAAAAGTTGTACAATTTAAGGTATTTCAACGACATGAGGGAGAACGCAATTTAAAAAAAGAGAGATAAGGAAACGCTTTAAATTATTTTGGTGAAGTAAATCTAACAACGCTGCAACAAACATTATCACATATCGCTTATCTGTTGCGCATAGTACTTCATTCAGTAAACATAGCTATTTACATTGTTTACATATAACTCGTGAAGACGACAATGTCGCTTGTACAATTTAATTCTTGATTACACTAAATATTTTTGAAAAATTAATCTTTTCTTATTGTTTTTTCATAAACGGCACGGTAAATTTCTCTTATTTAGACTCAAAACATTTCTAATTTGTTTATATATATCCCCAGGTTTTTTGTTAAGTTATTTTCTATAGCGGTAATGTGAAAATTTAAAAAAAAGAGTTTTTCTTGCTTTACTGTGAGTTGTAGTAGTATATTAATTTCGTGGTAAAAACAATCAACTTTCTCTCACAAAATAAATAATACCAAAAAACTTTCAAACAAAGCGATTAAATTATTCATAAAAAAAATATAATGAAACAAAATATTTTTTTACATTAACTAAAAAATACCTGAATTGATAATCCATCAATACAATTAAAGTATTAAATTATTGATGACGTCAACAATACAAATCAATCGATCACACCACCAACTAACCAATCACATTATTTGAAATATAATAAAACCGATATACTTAATTACAACTTAGAATGAATTCAAATTAATAGATAGTTACAATTTTAAATTGAAAATAATTATACGATTTGTCAACTTTGAAATTTTGTTTATAATTATTACAAAATGTATATCAGCATAAAATTATAACGAATATGTATGTATACATTATTAACAATATTCAATATTTTCAGGTTGTATTTTTATATTCTGCATATATACTTCAAGTGTATTCTGTAGTAGAAACACAATTCAAAAATTTATGTATCAAAAATTAAAATGATAAATGTTAGACTTCTTTATATGCGTTATGAAAAAATGATAAGAGTGAAATTTTAAGATACGCTTGCATCACCGTCACACAAAATTCACTGGTAGAAGCTGTTATAATGATTTATGTTACATTTAATGTAAGATAATATTTACTTATTGAATTTTTCAAATTTAAACTGAGCTTTATTGACTGTGTTCATTATCCTTCTCTAATTATTTACATACAATTAAAATTAGTTTTTTAATGATGCCAAAGAAGTATAACTTCTGATGCGCGTACATAACGTACACACACACTATTTTTAACGTTAAGAGAGTTTTTCAAAATTTTAAATTTATACTTGAATTGCAAATTTTACTTATCTTTGTTAGAAAACCTATAGCAAAAAAAAAGAAATGAGATTTAATGACAGTTTCCTAATAAATAACATTTAAAGCGTATATACAGTTTAAGAAAATACCAACTGTTGTATAAATATATGCTTATTTCGACAATATTTTAATTTGTATACACAATTTGTTTGTAATATTATGTTAATTATATGTGTTCATTAATTACTGCTTATATTTTATTAAGTAAATAGGAGAAAAAAAAATTTACATGTGATTCCAAATGATCAATAGAATCACTCATTTATTTTTAAAAACAAAAAATTGTTTTCACTAAATCGCGTATTTCCCATGTTTTTTTCAATTACCTCATAAATTGTATTACTAATAATTTTTGTTCCTAAAAAAATTACTTAGACCGAAAAAGTCGATAATAATCTAATTTCCTATGTAAATAAATCCTCAATATTATCAAATTTCCCAAAATTGATAAGACTGACTTACCACAAAAACAGTGATATTGTTAATGATTGCAACTCAAATGACAAATTTTTCGTTATATTAAAAATTCAATTAAAATTTTAAATAAATCACATATTTGGAAAATGAGTCACAAATTGAATGTTTTGTTTAAAAAACTATTGTTTGTATATTATTTCATAGGTTATTTTTTTTATAGCAAGTATCATTTTATGTACTAGGCGTCAGAAATTGGATTTCATTGTAAATGAAACAAATTTCGTGAACACCATAAATAATTATCCAAATGTAATGAGAAATTTGGCTTCTACACAATTTGAAACGAAGTTTTTTTATAAAAAATTGACTGTGCGCACAATCGATAATTTTACGGAAATTGTGAAAGAGAATAATACCCGAAATATCTGAATTTTCGTAGGCGAAAAAATTATTGAAGTTTAGCACAAATCAAATATAAATTTTAATAAATAACGTCACATGCTTATTCCAGGCGATTGATCTTTAAAATAGAAAATTAGAAATCTATACAAACTAAAGAATTGTGATACCCGTTTGCCATAGACCGTTAACAGAAATTTGTAATTTGAGCTCTGGTGGTAGGTAATCAGTCGTACGGGTTGCGATCACAAGGAAACCATTTTAACATATACGACGCGACGATTCACTCCTATTATGCCTGGATTCTTTTTATATGACCTGTAAATACGACCTAACATTTCTCTGATATTATTACCAAATGTGGGTCTTACAATACAATGTAATGGTTTATACGGGTAGCAAAAAAATAACGAATTAAATTGACAAATACAAAAATTCGTATTCAATATATAGACCAGGACCTAGATGGACTTGATTGTGCGAAAATAGAGCACCATATTCTATTAATGTTAAGAATAGTTGGTTAATGAAGGATTTGGATATTGTCGGAGCAATTTTCGATACAATTTTATTTTTAGGGCATGCCTCTCAAATTTTTCGAAAAAATCAAGTTTTATTTATTACTAATATACATAAAAACAAACGCTTTTGAAGAATTTTGATAATTTCAAAAACGAAAAAAAAAAAACATATAAAATGGCAATTTTGATTTTTTTCGATTTTAAATCGCTTATATAAGACGAAAACTAATTATTTGTTTTGAAAAAATTCAAAAATGTTGTATTTTGGTAATTGATATAAATTAATCATTAAAATAGCTCCAAACCTTAAAGTCCACATTAAAAAGGAGGGTAGGAGTGTCCTAAAAACGTGGACCAAATACAGTAAAAAAAATGGGTGTGTGTACTTATGTACAGACATGAGAAGTTATACTTCTTTGGCATCATTTACAAAACAATTTTTAAATTGCATACAAATAATTACAATAATACAAGGACTGGAGAAGGATCAGTCAACACAGTCAATAAAACTGAGTTTAAATTTGAAAAATTCAATAAATATTTATTTTCTTACATTACAGTGTAACATAAATCATAACAACAGCTTCAACCTGTGAATTTTTTGTGACGGTGATCTTAAAATTACACTTTCATCATTTTTTTCATAACGCACCTAAACGAAATATAACTTCAAAAACTATTCTGAATACAAATACATTGATTCAAGTTTCGTACTCTATTTATGCACACATTAAGTCCATCCAGATCCTGGTCTAATATATAATAATTTGTATACAATAATAATTAAATACATAATTATCAATATTTTAATATTTAATAATGAACACATTGAGTGAGTCATATATACATGTTTGTTATACGTGTACCAACCAGTGAACGTGTATTTATAACGTGAACATATATTTTACAAAGAACCTTCAATACAAATACTAAATTGTTTTTTGTTTTATTAATAATATATATCGTTTTCTATTGAAATTTATTTTTAACAATTCTGGTTTTATATATACTAATAATACACTTTTGTTCAAAAAAAAAACTGCAGACTATTCAAATTTGACACAAAGTAGCAAATTTGTGGATGATTTGAGTAAAGTTGTTTCTGTATACATTAAAAAATTTTTGTGTAAAATCGGCAGAATTATAAACGATCCACACAACAATCAACAAACAAAAATTTATTAAAATTTTAACAAATATTTAGTGGTAAAATTTCACCTGAAATGGGAAGCTAAAAACCTTACACTTTTAAATAGTAACACAAAATCAGTATTAACTCAATTAGTATTTGAGTTTCCATACAAAGGTTATGATGTAATTAATTTAAAATAAATATTGAATGCTTACTAGAAAAATTAGTTACACCATCAAATTTCAAAAAAGGATCAACAATCAACAAATAAAGAATTTTGAAACAAAAAATGAACCACCTTGCAAAAATGAACTACAAAGTAAAAAATAATTTTAAATTTTTCCTTGTGACCAATTACTTTTTTCAGTCTACTCCAACCAATCAATTTTTTAGGTAAGGATAATACAGGCACCGACTTCAAAAAGTAATTGGTCACAAGGAAAAGTTAAAAATTCTTTTTTACTTCTTAGTTAATTTTTTTAGAAGACGCTTTTGTTTTTTTTGTTTAAAAATTTGTTATTTTTTACTTATGAGTGTTGTATACAACCACGGAATTTTTCATTTTTGATGAAATTTAATCAATAAAAATTGGTTTTGCCCCTTTTCTCCTCTTAGACTCATCAGATCCTAGAATCATCAAATTTGGTTCATAAACGACGAAATTATCCGCGCGAACACATATCATTGATAATTGTTTTTGCTCCCTTTCTCCCCTAAATACCAAATTCAAATGGGACCACTAGGGAAGCACCTGCTTTCGAATAAAAAAAAGAATAATCAAAATCGATTCATCCAGTAGAATATTCCGACGTAAATAAAAATTTAAATACAGTCAATTTGGGAACCTCCTTAATAACCTGCGTAAATACATAGAATTTTTTACTGTGTAAGACTGTAAAAGTATGAAAACCACTTTCTTTGATGACAGGTATACGAAAATAGACTATTAGATAATGAACAACTAATTTTATTAGTACCTATAATATTTTCAAGTGTTTACAACAAGCCTTCACAAAAATATATCTAATAGTCATGTATTTTTTTTTGAACATGAGTGTACATATACTAATACATACATAAATACATGTACAGTATACCTACAGTCTATAATCATACACTACCGTTAGAAAGTTTAGAAATTTTAGTTATTAATCTTTTGTTTATAACAATGGTTCATTTTTTATATTTAGCAAAACTTTTTATTCGCATATATTTTTAAAAAAATATTTGGTGTGCACGTAGCCACATAACGTCTATGTAGAAATAACTAAGATAACATTTTATTGCGGGTCATTAGGGGCATTATGAAAAAATGATGGGAGTGTAATTTTAAGATGTGCGTGCATCACTGTCACACAAAATTCACAGGTAATGATTTATGTTACACTTAAAATAAGAAAATATATATTTATTTATTGAATTTTTCAAGTTTAAACTGAGCTTTATTGACTGTGTTGATTATCCTTCTCCAGTCCTTTTATTGTATTTTATTGTAATTAATTATTTACATACAATTACAAATTGTTTTTAAATGATGCCAAAGAAGTATAACTTCTGATGCACGTACATATGTACACGCACCCACAATTAAAATCCAAAAATGTGTTCAGAAAAATAGCTCATTTTTAACGATTAAAATCTCAGTTTTGTAAATAAGATCTGAATGATCGATATCTCCGAAAATTCTCTTGAAAATTACCCTTTCAAATGAACGGACTTTCGTATTATTTTGAGCCAAATTAGTTTATATATTGTTCCGAAAATATATTTCGATATTTCAGAAAATTTTTTTTAGATAATTTTAATCAAAATTTGTCTTTTTTGGGTATAAGTAGTTTCTAAGACCCTGTGTGGATGATCCCGCCTTAAGCCTCGTGTTTTAATATACAAAACGGAAGTATTTAACTTCCTCAATTTATTTTAAACTACAAATTTTGTGATTATATAAAACCACTAGAGTTTTAATCCAAACAAGTTATTTATATAAATGTTGTTATCGTCTAAGCCAGCTAATAATTTTTTTTAAAAATTACTTTAGCAATTTATTTCCGGTGATTTTTTCTACAAGTCTGTATAAAAAAAAATTCACCTTTAATCATAATTTTAAAATATAAAAAAAAAATAAATTACTACGCAATACAAACAAAGCAATATTAAAATTGCGTATTTTTATCATTTAAACAATTATATTAAACATATAAAAAATTTTCCCATTATCGTGTTTTTCCTCAATAAATTATGTATATTTAATTGTAATTTGTTAATTAGAAGAAACAAAAAATGAACAGGAAAACTTGATTAGATTATTTATAGCGAAAAAATAATTGAATATGGACTTAAAATACAACTTTGTAAAAAAACTTTAAAAATATCAAAAACAAAATTATTTTTATTTTATATTGTCTTGGGTAATAAAAGTCTAAGAAATTCAAAAATTACACTTAATTTACGATTAGTGGGCTAGGTTTTAAGATATCGCTTAAAATTTATGCGCAACATAAGACATCCAGATTGTATTTCAAGGGATTTTTAAAAAAACTGAGCATCCCTTTGTTAAATCAATGTTATGTTTAAAATCTACGAATCAAATTCCCCTTATATACCTAATTTTATCGAATTCGGAAACAAATTTTTCCCAATTTCCCAAATTTCGCGATTTACTTAAAAAAAATCCATTTAACGATTGGATAAGTAGTTTTTGAGATATCACTTAAAATTAGATCCGAAAATCAATATTGTGGATAAATTTCAAGTCATATTTTGAAAGCTAGCCATCAAAATACAAAATAATTATTACTTTTGTAATTTTTTAACAAAAACCGCACTAAAATGTAAAAACACGATTTTGATGAAATACAAAAAAAAAGAAACATGCCAAAATTTTTGTGGATCATTTACCCCCATTGAGCATATCAAGAAATTTCTATACACTGTCTTTAAAGTATTGCCGTAAAGTGCAAAAGTCTTTGTGTAGAGCATAAAGCATAGAAGCCGAAGTATCGTTACGTTCAAAACTATATATGACAATTTTTTGAGACCTTCAATAATTTTTTATTTATTTACAAGATAGTAAGAATTGAGCACACGATGCGATTATATTTTGCTACTAAAAGCCTTTTGTTTTTTTTAAGAGTCAATTAAAAATACATATTGATTATTGATTTAAAAGTATTATAGATGTATGCCACTTAAAAAACTTGTTTTTATTTTGATAAATTTTACAGGATGTTTCAAATAATTTGTCACATAGTATGTATTTACAAAAAAAAAATAGGAGGACAGAAACAATTATTTTATTCACTACGAAAGAAATTTTTGAATTGGTGAGGAAAGTCGTACTAAACTTAATTTAAATAAAGCCTTGGTTAAAAATTATTTAAATTAACCATTAAAATTACAGAATTTAATGTATGGTTATTTTTAAGAAACAATTTAATTACTGCTATAGAAAAAAACCAAAGATTAGAGTTTTTAATTTGTAACTTGTTTAGATCAGGGTAGAAAACCTTTAAAATGGTAACAAGTGTAAACAAAATTATAGTAGGATGAAACACATTGGAAATGGAAGAGAATATAACAAAAGAGAAAGGGGCAAATCAATTTCAAACTGTCTTTGTTCGGCCATAAGCTGAAATACACTATTTAACCTCAGTGCACCCTCCCTCTTTCGTAATGGGGCTACTAAACTCGATTTTACAGAAAATATTTTACCATGGATAAACCTAGAAACACGAATATTATTTATTTAAAATATCCTGAAACATGCTGTACTTAGAATACTTAAATATATTCATGGATAAGTCGACTTGATAAACTTCAGATAACAAGCTTTAAAATGAGATAAGCCTATCAAAAACATTCGATTAATAAAATAAAACCTGAGGTCTTACAGAATATTAGGTTGGTAACCTCGTTATCTCGAGAAAAAAAATCGTATTTTATTTAAAATATCAATACCGATGTTTTTTTCAATTGAGACTAGCAAAATAAATAAGCCACGGGATCAATCAACGAAAAAGAAAAAATACAACTACCGAAATATTTCTCACTTAAGGAGGTTAGTTAAACAGTTGAAAGAACAAGTTATGGATTTGAAACATATAACTCCTGAAGTCATATAGTATGGATTCTGGTTCCTCTAAGTTCTAGACAGGTTATTGAAAAAATTAAAGAAGATATTCAACTTTTAACATCGTAAAATATACGACGTTATATGGTAGTTTGGGGTCACATTCAGAACTTCATTTCACTATTGAATTCATTTACAATTTCGATACTGCGTAGAAGCATGATTATATTTATAAATTTATATTTTCATTTTATCGAGAGAAAAAAACGCACCTTGACGAAGTTTTTTGAAAATAAAAAAAATAATGAATACATATTAATTGAATAGTAGTCATTAGAAATCTTTTGTCTATGGTAGTACTCAACAACCTCCTTTGTCTGCATTATTAAATTAAAAATATAAATTTAACTTCCATTATAAACCCCCTCATAATGTAAGAGTTTAACCGTTTTTAGTATTTATGGACCAAAAATTGAATGGAAGTCATTACAAATATTTTGTCTATGTTAGTACCGACCGACCTCCTTAAGAAGCACTCACTTAAAATAAAAATAAAACAATTTTTTTTAAACCAGTCATTTTAGTGCAATTTTTAAGTAAAAATTACACGAAAAATCAAACTAGAAAAATTATTTTGGCTTGTTTTACCCAAAATTAATCGTCAAATCGAGGAAAAAGGATATTGTAATCTCCCCTAAATAAATTTTAGAGCATTTAATATCCTTAGAATCATCAAATTTTATTGCCCTGATTTTATATTTGAATAAAAATTGTAGAATTTCCTAAAATTTTCATAATTTTATTTATAAAAAAAAAAAAACTACCAATTTATTTTCAAAAAAAAAAAACCTAAAAATATAGACAATAATTAAAGCCAAACGCTATTACCTTTTCTTTTGAAAACAAATAAATCCTCCCGTTAATAATAGCCCCCCTATACTCGTTGAAAACTTTTTACTATCCTTTTTGCATGTAAAAAATTAATGTCACTTCTTTTTGTAAACACACTTCTCTTCACTTCTTTTTTAACACAAAGAAATTTATTCACAAAAAAAAATAAAACTTTCAAATAAAAATATTTTTTTTTTTTGGTGAATTTAATCACACATTAAAAAAAAAAATATCACACAAAAGTGAAAATTTTATCTTTGCAAATATTATTTACGTAAAAAGTTCACACACTTAAAAAATCAAATAACACAAAATCCAAAAAAAGACACATAAAACAGTAATAAAATAAATATGAACCAGTTTTTTTTTTAATTTTATTCAAACAAAACTTTAGCGAGCAATGGACTAAGTTGTACTGACTGCATTGAGTTCTGTTTGATACTCTGGTCTCTGATTGAATGTGTGGTGTGTGTGTGTGTACTGAATATAGTAAAACTGGTTCGTATCACTACTCACTTATAGACTTCATCAGCTGCAATGCAAAAAAAGACAACGATGTGAAGTGAAGTCATTCGATTTACTATATAATTCTACACAACACTTACAGAAAACAAGTTTATTCATGTCACAAAAATAAATGTTATGGATATGATCTTTAGAGATTATATCAATAGCTTTCTAATAAGGTTGTTTAGTTTCCCCAAATGAAAAAATATTTTGACAAAATAAATATTATTTATTTCAATAAAATTACAGGGGCCTCGATTTGACGATTAATTTGGGGTAAAACAAGCCTAAATAAGACGAAAATGAAGAATACCAATTATGTCACATAAATATCACAATATTAAATTATTATTTTTTGTTAAATGACTATCATTTAAACACAATTCAAACACAAATAACCGAAATTTAATTTGTTTAAAAGAAATCAACACTTGTAAATTTAATACAACTAAATAAAAGTTATAAATCAGTTTCATAGATTAAACTTTTCTTTTTAGTATAAAATTGTAGATTTTATTTTTCGAGATGAAAACATTTGACTTTCTATTAGTTATACGAGAAACAATATTATCTAATTTATAACGGAATTTTTTTTGTGAAACAAAGCCACTCTGTCCCCTACATTAATTAATAGATCACAGTAAGCGATACTTTTTATTGATTGTCATACTTCAAAAATTTCACATATGCATAAAATTTCAAAAATATCCACGCAACATTTTCAAGAACTTTCGTAAATAAAAAAAAATATTTCAATTTTGTTGTAATGAAATCATACACAAAACAAAAAATAAAACAGGATATATACGTACTGTGGACTACATATTGTTTTAAAAAATATGTCAGCTGTTTATCTTTTAAAAATTGTTCCTCCCCTTCAATAATTTAGACACCCTCTATCTCTTATTATTAATGGTTTTTTTTTGTGTTCCACTTTGTAATTTTACTATTTAACCTTAAATTCAGCTGTTTATCGTCAAAACTCTGTTCTTTTATTGGAATTGACTTCTACTTATTTATTACAATTTGGGGTATTTTTAATTTTTTTGAACAATTTTGGTAAAATAATCCTTGTGAGATGATACAAAAAAGGGCTAATTTAATGAAATTTTGAATTGTTAATTGCAAAACATCTGGGTCTTTACTGGTCTTTGTGGATTATTGTGGTAATCACAAACGTTAAAATAATGATGTCTGTCGCCATCAGATTTGATTATCTCATTAGCTACAAATCACAAATGCTGAGATCAAAATACTTTGTTGAAAATTTCGAAATCACAAGATTTGATGGCACAAAACTTTACCGTTAACGGGTGTTCGTATGTTTTCTTTATTTACAAAACGATCTTGTAAATATAAAAAGCCAACATAGAAAAAGAAATCATGAATTTCAAGCCACATGTTTTCTGTGAGCGAAAATTCAATACTGCAAAAAACAAATACTCAAATGTGTATTTACTCAGGCAGTCGTGCCACGATATCAGATATTCATTCTTAATTACACAAAGAGAGGGATTTGCATAAATTACGTCATATTTGTTCATCTCCATAGTGATTATAAAAAGGGGTCATTCTACGGTAAGAGGTCCTATCGATGTTCATGGCAGTTATATACATTTTCCTTCAAAATTTAAGATAAATAATGTTTGTACAAATGAGTTGATTGTGAATAAAAATGTTATATAAATTAGCATTAATATTCAAAAATTTAGTTGTGCGATTTTTCTATAGAAAATGATCGCTTATCCTAAAATCACACATAAAACTTTTTTTGCAAGAGATGGAAAACAATCTTTAAGACGGTATAACTTATTTCTTTTTTGAATCAATTTTAATTTTCGTATTTTGTTTGGTATTGTTGAGCGCCTAGTTTCACATTTTGATGAGTAAAATATAGCAAATTTTTCCATATTCTAACAAAGAAATACATTATTTTTTAAATTTTATCAGCGTTTTTTTCTTTTTGTAGAAAATTAACACTTTTTCTAAGAATAACATGCAGATAAAATTTTTTTTTAAATTATTTTCTATAAACACCTGGGTAGGGAGTTAGTTAAACATATTTATGTATAACTTTCTTATCATATTTACTAGAGAAATAATATCCAATGGTCCGGGAGGTAGCGTTGCAAATGACACAATTGAATGTTTGTTAGCAGTCATACACTGTTATGAAAGTCAGCAGGATCCGAAGGTCTGTTATGAAAGTCAGCAGCGTGGACGAGCGCTATCTAAGGCAATCAAATGTCATATTCAACTGACAAAAAATTTCACCCGTAAATATCCTGCTGACTATTTTTTCTTATTTACTACAATATTGAAACTATCTCTATTATTAATTTGAAGTGACCTGATAGATATTATATTATTCCTCCACCTTGAGTGCGCCTGCTGAACCACCATTCGATTAACTGCTTCATATAAACTTTCAATAAAATCGAAAATTGATCGGCCTGAAATCACCATGAAAAATGAAACGCTACCTCCCGGTCTAATACTACTAGATAACATTTATTATGTTTTTACTGTATCTATTTGAATATAATTTTTTTTCTTTTATATTAATATTTATATACTGATAACACACAAAAAAATGTATTAGTGACGTATAACATATTGTTTACAATTTATTGATTATTTTTTCTATATATTTATTTATTCATTAAATTTATTTAATAAATTTATTCAGAATTTAATATTTTAATTTTATGTATTTTATTAAGAATTTTTTACCACAACGTACGTAAGCAATGCTATTAAAATATACACATTTATCAAAATCGGTTCAATAGTTACGACGAAAAGGCATACTAATGAAAATGGTTTGAAAAGTTTCCGATCTCAATGTGCAGATAGCAGCACTTGTCAATAAAAAGTTAATGCATATAGTTGTGCAACTTTTGACAATTACAAAGATTTCAGCCATTTTGAACGCGTAGTTGTTATTTGAGGGTCGTTTCAGTGAGTAAATGTGAGTGATTTTGTAAAATGGAAACAGACTTTTCAAACCACCCATGTACATACAAATCTCAAACGTATAATCTCTCTCGAAAGATTAAAAAAAAAATATGTCTATTTTAGTCCAAATATAGAGTTTCGGTCAAATTTGGCTAATAAACACATATAGATAATAACAATACATATTATTATTATACATATATAACTGTATAGACTGGATATTTATAGTATTTTATGAATGCTAATTAAAAATAGTCTAAACAATGATACTCAATCATATGTTGAGTATCAAAACAATTCAAACTCTTCAATTGTTAACACTTATATGTTAATTTTATACACAAATTTTGATTGGGTATTAATCACATAAAAATCTTCCACAAAAGGTGATCAATTTTTTCTACTACGGACCTTTTTATTGTATCAATATAATATATTATTTATTTTTAATATATTCAGCATTAACAATAAAAATTTTTGATGATTCATAATTAGGTTGAAAATTTAGTTTACATTTAAGTAGGTACATAAGAAATATAATAATTATGTTTACATATTTCAACAATAAAATAGAAAAAAATCGCTGATTTATAGTCATTTAATATGTTGGGGAGGGGGTAGGGGAGAATAAAGGTAGTAATATGCTACAACACACAAAAAAACAAGTTTTGAAATTTTTATGACACTAATTTCAATATAAGGTGGGTTAAAATTTTTTAAATTTAATCGTTTAAGTAGCTCCAGTGAAAGATCAATTTATTTTATTTAGTTAAAAGCTAATTAGATTTGTTTAAATACCGTTAATAAAATCGGAATAAAACTCAATTCCAATTTTCCGACTCCTTGGAAATTTTTATATTTTCAAATTATCGGATAATGAAAACTTGGATATATTTTGAACAAAGTATTTTTTGATAATTTTCCCATTACCAAAAAAAAAAAATCGTGAGCATAATCCGAATTCCGAAATAAGTATATCTTACTTTTCACAATTTTTCAAGCGTAGGCTAGGGTCGATAATTTTTGAGACCAACAAAAATTAGAGTAAGTGAAAGCCATTGTAAACGGAAGAGAATATACCAAAAAATGAAAGAAAAAAATAAATTACGGGTGGTCAGAGGTCGGGAAGTGAAAAGACGTGAGTTTTTTGAAGGGTTTAAACACGGTTAATTTCGATTTTCGGCAAAACTACAAGTCTTATGGAAAAAAGTTAAATGATAAAGTTGTAGGTAATAAAAAAAAACGGCACACAGAGCAAAATGTTTGATAACATATTTTCTTGATTTTTCATAAAATTGAGTATATATAGATGTATATATAAATAGTGTATATTTATCCAATCGCGGCTAGACTATATAATTTTAGAAAATGACAAACGCAATAAAATAATAATTGATAGGTACACGGTTTATATTAATTATCCTATTGTTACAATTTTTTTTATATCAAAACAAGATCACGTGGTATTATTTTATTATTTATTTTTTTTTTTTTTTGTAAAATAGGCAATTAATATAAATTTACAATTACTTTACTCAATATTAATTTTTTTATAGTCCATAATTCACTTTAAGTGATTATACGCAGTTTTGTTTTATTTGTCTTAAAGCATTTCCAAAATATATATTTAACTGATAATTTTTTTTCTGTATATTTCAAATCGATCCAATACGTATTTTCCGGGATATATGCATATTTGTAAAGGCGAGGTAGGTGTCGGACTGAGAGTAGGCGGACACAGACCGGAGTAGTAACTGCTCCGAAGTAGAGGCATGGGATTACGTAAGAGGTAAGAATAATTATTTTTTACTCACTCGAAACTAAATTTTAAAATCAGTCTCATGCGGTTACTCGATTGGTACAGTTTGTGTTCAAAAAATGTACCGTAGAATAAATATAGCAATGTTATGCACCATATTTGCCCTGGCACTAAATGATTTTTTCTATTGTAACAGTGAGTATTATCATTTAAAAAATACTTCATCCGGTTACTCGATAGTTCAGGTTTTTTGCAGCCAGCTCTCGCTCTATCGACTAAAATTATAATATACTCTGACATATTATGTATGTCGAGTATAAAAACTTATTTCGGCCTGCTAACTGTGTACAATTCCTTAAGATAATTTATAGACAAAAAAAATGCACAATGTCACACTTTTTCAAAAAAATTGTAACTAAAACCAAACAAAAATTAAGGACTTAATGACACACTTGAAGTATGATATTTATGGTCTTATTACTTATGGACAATATATTTAAAGCAGGTAAAACTATACATGAAACAAAATGAGTAAACATATCAAAAACCCAATACAACCCCGGTAGCCACAAGATCTTATCTGCGTCCATTTCCTTTATTTACATGTTTGGTTTTCATACAAACATAAAAAATGTCTGTTTATCATCATCATATCCTTCAAATTAAAACCCCGAAATACCGCAGTATTTGTGGAGAAATTAGTAAATTCTTATTTAAAAACATGGGTTAGTGTACGTTATGTACGTGCGTCAGAAGTTATACTTCTTTGACATCATTAAAAAAACAATTTTTAAATGTATGCAAATAATTAATTCCAATAAAATAATAAAAGGACTGGAAAAGGTAACATAAATCATAACAACAGCTTCAACCTGTGAATTTTGTGTGACGGTGATACACGCGCATCTTAAAATTTCACTCTGATCATTTATTCATAACGCGTTTAAAGAAGTATAATTTTAAAAACAAAAAAGATTTATCAGATATACTATTTTAAATACTCTGTACATACCAAGAAAACGATGAAAATTCATGTATATTTTTTAACTGTTTGCTCAATAACCACTTTGCTCAACTAAAGAGACAGAACTGAATTCGGATATTATTTGGAAATATTTTCATCGCGTCGTATTATGAAATATTTCACAATCGAAATATTGCAACATATGGTTCAACTAAGTATGTGACCAATATAAAAAAAAATTAGGTTTGTATTAGAGAGTCTGTTAAAAATAAGTAAGGAAATTTGGAAAATTTAACAAATGTTTTGATCAATCAAAAAAATTTTAGAAAGATGAAGGTACTCATTAAAAATGGAAGACAATATAACAAAAATGAAAGAAAAAATAATTTACGGGCAATCTGAAGTCGGCAAATGATGGTAAAACACGGTTTATCTCCATTTCCGACAAAGTTGTAGGTAATAAAAAGATCTACAACTTTTGTATTTACACTTTTTTTACATAAACTGAAAATTTTTCGATTGAAAATTAGGGTGCTTTTTCGATATTTATTCAAAATACGATGAAGAAATAAATATTTTAAATCAACAAAATTACAGTGTATTTGGAACATAAAAAGGTAAGTTTTCAACAAATTTCGGAGAAAAAAAATAAAAAGCCAAAAACTTGGTTATTTCAATTTTTCACATAAATTTTTAGGTTATTTAAAAAAAGTGTAAATACAAATGTTGTAGATCTTTTTCTGACCTACAATTTGCCATTTAACTTTTTTCCATGGGGCGTAAGGTTTCACCAAATTTCGGAGAAAAAAAATAAAAAGCCAAAAACTTGGTTATTTCAATTTTTCACATAAATTTTGAGGTTATTTAAAAAAAAAGTGTAAATACAAATGTTGTAGATCTTTTTCTGACCTACAATTTGCCATTTAACTTTTTTCCATGGGGCTTGTAGTTTTGTTGGAAATTCATATAAACCGAATTTTACCCTTAAAAACTCACCCCCTCTTGAAATTTCTACTTCAAACTTATATGAATTAAATTGAGAAAGGATTGGGAGGGGGGGTTAGAAATAATGATTAGAAATAAAGAATGAAACCGTGAGAAAATTCGACACTCGTAAACTAATTTTGTATCTAGTACAAAACATATCCATGAATTGAACTACTTAACCATATTGGTTGTGATGCTGCTTCAACATGTTATCGATAATGTGAATTACACACAAAAACACAGATAAATTGTGTGTGGGGACATCAGACACACCAGATAATAGAAGAATTACACATTTATTTTTTTAACTGTTATTGAAACTGTTCTCTGCTTGTGTTAACATACTAATTATTTATGATTTTGCAATATATTTCTTCGTATTTACACATAAACCAGAGTTTTATTATAAAAAAATTTTATATTATTTTATATATAAAAAAATATGGTGAAGTTTAATCAAACTAGATTTATCATATAATATTTTTTTTTATTATTACATAAACTGCTTCTATTACCTCTATATTAGTGTGCTGCTTCTATTACCTCTAACTACGTAACAAAAAAAAAAATGGATAGTGAACACAAGCCGGAGGTGTTATATATTTACGACAAAAGCACAAAAATTTGCTAGAAGCTCTTGAGAGATCAATAAATTAATAAAAAACTTACAATAATCAAATAGACCTTAATAACTTCACCTTATTAAATTTGAAATTATAAATATCGCAAAAAATATTTATCAACTCCACCCACAGTTTCGTTATTTACAATAATTTTACCTACTTTCCCTATTAGTCCCGGAGGTAGCGTTGCGAATGACACAATTATTTCAAGTCGATTAATTTCATGTTGGAATTGAATGTTTATTAGCAGTCATCAACGGTAAATTACATCATAGATAGACTAAAAACATTCCTAATTTATTTATATTTATCCAAGGTTTTGGACAAAGTTATTTTCTATTACGAAAATTCGAAATATAAATATTTAAAAATGTGTACTAAAAACTATAAATTCCTATGGTTTATGTGTTAAATATTGAACACTCATTACTTCTGCATTTTTTTATAACAACTTCATGAAATCAAAGTCTCTGTAAAATTTTATCCAAAACTAATTTTTTAAACGACTTATGTCCTTAGAAATACCTTAAGATTAATATGACAGTATATTAGTCAAATATATCTTTACAAGTCCAAATTCAACAACCGAAAAAATATTAATTTCCGTTATTACAATTTAATATTTTAAAATGCCAAAAAAATATTTATATATTTATTTAAATATACAAGGGTTGTATTTGAGTGGTATCGATCAACCCTATTTTGAAATCAAAAGTTACATATATAGGGGTTTAAAAAAAATGAGTTACAAACAAAAAAATATTATGAGAATTCAAAAATTGTTCAATACTACAGCTGTATCCTTTTGAAAATTATCAACATCCTTTTAAATGAAGGAAGCCAAAACAAAAATTCGTGTTTTTTTTTTTTTTTTTTTGTAATATGTGTGTAAATTTGTGTACCCCCCATTAATAAAAACTGAATTAATTTATATACTGGTCAATTTGCGCACAATTGATTTGACTCACTAACCTTATAAGAAATCATTAAGGGCATTAAGAGGTTTGCTGTTATAGAGGGGTTTGTTGATATTGTTCAAGAACAAAGAATTTCGAAATATTAATAAAGAAATCATATAATATAGGTTGTTCTATCAAAAAATATGTGCGTGTACGTTATGTACGCACCTCAGAAGTTATACTTCTTTGGCAGCATTAAAAAAATCAATTTTTAATTGTATGCAAATAATTAATTACAATAAAATAATCAAAGAACTGGGGATGGATAATCAACAGCTTCAACCTGTGAATTTTGTGTGACGGTGATGCGCACGCATTTTAACGCACGCGTCTAAAGTAGTATAACTTCAAAAAAAACGAAATAATTTTTAATCGTGAATTTTGTGACCAAAAATTGTATGGTTTTTAGAAATATTAACCCTTTGAATTTCGCATAAACAATGAACGAGTTACTCAAAATTTTGTTATCCAAAAATATTTAATTAGTAATAGTCCGGGTGCCTGTCATCAAATCAAATCATTCATAAATTTACATCTAAAAATTTGTATATGACTTAATTATGGTTAGTATAACAACTTTTTATCCTCGACATACATAATTCGTCAGAATATATTAATTTTAGTGTAAAGTTTGTAACGCTAGGAAATATTGACAAAGAAAATACAATGTTCATAGAAACACCAATTTAATTCATTCCCAACTGTCTGCCCTTCCGTCTGTCATCACGATAACTCAAAAAACAAAAAGAGATAACGACCTGTAATTTTGAGGACGAATTCTAAACATAAAAAGTTCGAGAATAAGCAAAATCGGCTCTATTGGATCCAATGGACCCTTGACCCAACTTTTAAACTATAAAAGATAGCAAAAAATTCAGATACAAAAACTATTTATTTCTGTGAAACGTTTGTTTGAAAATTTTTTTTCGTAAAATTTATAGAATTCGCCATAATTTGGCTCACAAATTGGTAATTATTATATATGTACATATATAACTATATAGATTGGATATTTATAGTATTTTATGAATGCTAATTAAATCTAAACAATGATATCCAAGCATATGTCGAGTATCTAAACAATTAACTCTGTTAGTTGTTATCTGCAATTTTTTTTTATACTTTTAGTCTTGTAAGCATAGAGTTTCTTTTGTTGATAAAGATATTATTTCTTATAGGATCAAGTATTTATTTTAAACATACAAAAAATAACCATTAACACAATGAATTGTTTTAATACCCTCCATATATTAACCGTATTTTAAATTGTTTAAAGCATGCGTGATGCATTAATGCACATAATACATAAATTTATAAAGCTTAAGAACAACACACAAAGTCCAATAAAAAAAAGAAACTCCATGTGTGAGCCATAAAAAAAAAATTTTGAAAAATATGTTTTTTTTTAAAATTAATTTATGAATGTTTGTTTTTTATTAATACCATAACATTAACATATTAGTACGGGAGATAGTGATGCATTTTTCATGTTGATTTGAGGCCGATCAATTTTTGATTTTATTGAAAGTTTATATGAAGTTTATAATTGAATGGCGGTTCAGCAGGCGCACCCAAGGTGGAGGAATAATAAAATATATTTCAGGTCGCTTGAAATTAATAATAGTTTCAATAATGTTGTAAATGAAAAAAATTGGTAAGCAGAATATTTAGGGGTGGAATAATTGTCAGCTGAATATAACATTTAATGGCCTTAGATTGCATGGCTACTCTACAGAAATTTTTACCCAGTCCGTTCAGCCTCTCGGATCCTGCTGACTTTCATAACAATGTACGATGACTGCTAATAAACATTCAATTCCAACACAAATTAATCGAGTTAAAATGATTTGCAACACTACCTGCCGGACTATATATTAAACGTATACTTAATAATTAAATTTATAAAAATTATAGCCTATCAAACAATTTATAATCCAAGGACGGACGGTTTCAATAATTACGCATTTATTTAAATGTTTTTTTTTTTTTTTTTTTTTAATTTATTTATGAAGGTATCAATTTTTATGGCCACATTGTTATACGGAATTTTTATACTCGACATAATAATAAGTGTCAGACGATATTAATTTTAGTCTAAAGTTTTTGAACTAGCAAATAATGAAGACAATATTTTGGTTGGATATATTAGAAAAATAAATGGGTTTTAGAAGAAAATTTTGATTTTTTCACCCTGTATGTTTTTTGTGTCACTGAATACGAATTTAAAGTTTGCGGCAGGGGACTTTGTTTTCTGACCACTTTTTGAGCAAATTTTGAAAATTTTTTTAAATCAGTTTTTGGCCTATATCTCAAAAAGGAAGGATTTTTCACAAATTCATTCAATAAGAGAGCAATTTTCTACATTTCTCATATATGAGGTTTTTTTGGTAGACTGACCGTTTCGTCGAAAGATAGATACTAAACTCGATGTATATTAGAAAAAAAATGCTTGTGGTTTTTCGATATTATTAAAAATAGCAGAGCTTCTAAAAGTGTACTCACATACAATGTACATATATGAAAATTTTAAGTGTGATTGAAGCATAATTCTGAAGCACCCTCCATTATGTAAAAAATCTTTCAATTTTCGCGCCCAAATAACTCAAAAAATAATTATCCAAATATTTGCTATGCACAATTATTGACATGAAAACAGAGCGTTTATCGAAAAAAACATTTTTAAAAAGATAATCGAATTTTGCTCCCTCCGTTTTCAATATTTTGCATACCAAATTTCAACAAACATTTGGATTAAGTATTGAGTTATTTGGGTGCGAAAATTGAAAGAATTGATATAAATCAACAGCTTGTTAGAAGCACACTCCTTTATCTCAATGACAAATGTGGATAATCACTCTTAATTCTATTACGTGTTTATGTGTGTAAACTTCCAGATCAGTTATTTTTAATAATAGCCAAAAAAGACAACGGTATATGTATTAATTTATGCTCTAAAATTATTATTTGGAACTTTTTCTAACTCTTTTTTTTTTTGAATCCAAAAAAGACTTTTTCATCTCCTTCCATCGAAAGCTAGATGGTCTGAAAAGTATAACCTTATTGACTAAACTTTTGAGAATGCAATGACAAATTTCAGCCTTCATATATTGATGACGTATTTATGACGGACCTTGGTTCTTAGCCCATATAATCTCTGATATATATATAGAGAGAGATTGAATTCATTTGTTTTTAAATTCTTATTGACCCTAATAAAAAATGATATTTATGGTTTAATGTGGCGGCCTTGATATCGAATTAAAACATTGTCTCCATACGATATGACATAATAGTCTGGGAGGTAGCGTTGGTTGCATTTTTCATGGTGATTTCAGGCCAATCAATTTTCGATTTTATTGAAAATTTATACGAAGTTGATAATGGAATAGTGGTTCAGCAGGTGCACCCAAGGCGCAGGAATAATAAAATATATTTCAAGTCGCTTGAAATTAATAATATAGTTTTAATAATGTAGTAAATAAAAAAATTAGTCAGCAGAATATTTACTGGTCTAATAATTGTCAAATGAATATGACATTTGATTGCCTTAGATGGAGATTGCATGCATTATACTGCCCGACCACACTTTAACGGAGCTTGCTGGCTTTCATAACAGTGTATGACTGCTAATAAACATTCAATTCCAACATGAATTAATCGACTTGAAATGTTTGTGTCATTTGCAACGCTACCTGCCGGACTATAATCAGTACACAGTTATGATTATTAATGTTTCATTATTACAAAATACAATTAAATATTTCTTATCAAATACAATTTTTATTATTTATTTATGTTCGTCTACAGCATTTATCAACTCCTGTTCCGGTATTGACCAATGTTCCATGAAAGAATTAATTTAACATCAGACGTGATTGCAAAATATTTCGAGTATAAATATGCTCGTTCAAATGTATCTCATCTCAAAAAATATATAATAACTTAAATTAACGGGTTAGTAGTTCGAACACTAAAAAAAGACGTGTTTTTTTTTATACTCGAAGGTCGGGCGGGATAAAAATTTCTGCTGAGTAGCTCCATCTATGCAATCAATCTCCATGTAAAGCAATCAAATGTCATATTCAGCTGGGAATTATTCTACCCGTAAATATTCTGTTGACTACTTTCTTTATTTACTACATTATTGAAACTATATTATTAATTTCAAGCGACCTGAAATATATATTTATTATTCCTGCACCTTGGGTACGCTTGCTGAACCGCCATTCGCTTATCAACTTCGTATAAAATTTCAATAGAATCGAAAATTGATCGGCCTGAAATCACCATGATAAATGCAACGCTACCTTCCGGACTAATAAAAAGACTTAATAAAAAAAAAATTTTTTTTCTACTTTTTTTTAACCAACAAAAAAAATAACAAAATTTAGTTTGAAAAAAAAAACTGAAGCATAAGAAAGGGTTCAATTATTTTTAATTTAAAATTTTCTCAACCATAAAAAAATATCTCTCATTAAGGTCACACTTAAGTAAAAAAAAAAATATATATATATGAAATTCTAAAAATGAAAAAAAAAAAAAATATTTCATACAGGTGATTTTTACAATGGAAATCATTGTAATAAAACCTTCCGCCCTTTTTTTGTAAAACTAAAATTGTTACATACCTCAACTTTTTAACCATAAAAGTAAAGTTCAAAACTACAAAATAGACCAGGGTAGAAGTCATTGAAATGGTAAAAAGTGAAAAAACAAAATTATAGTAGGATAAAACCTATTGAAAACAGAAGAGAATATAAGAGAAATGTGAGGAAAAATAATTTACGGGCGATCTGAGGTCGGCAAGTGGAAGGGGGTGAGTTTTTAAGAGTAAAACACGGTTTATATCGATTTCCATGCAAAATTACAATTATTAAGAAAAAAAGTTAAATGGCAAACTTATAGGTAATAAAATTGATCAATTTTTGTGTTAACACTTTTTTCAGATAATCTCAAAATTTTTCGATTGAAAATTAGGGTTCTTTTTCGGTATTTATTCAAAATAAAGTGAAAAAATATTTTAAATCAAAAAAATTACAGTAAATTTGGAACAAAAAAAAAGGTAAATTTACACAAAATTTGGTTAAAAAAAAATTCTATTTGTAAAATATAGAAATAAGGTTATTTTAATTCACATACATTTGGAATGAAAAAAAGTATAAATACAAAAGTTGAAGATCTTTTTATTACCTACAACTTTACCATTTAATTTTTTTTTTCCATAGGACTTCTACTTTTGCGAGAAAACGAGATAAACCGTATTTTACCATTATAAACTCACCCCCTTCCACATTCCTGACCACAGATCACACGTAAATTATATTTCCTTTCATTTTTCGTTATATTCTCTTCCGTTACTAATGGGTTTCATGCAACTATAATTTTTTTTTGGCTTCAAAAATTATCGACCCTGGTCTAAGACTAGTGTATTCATGTTTAGAAATGTATTTTAAGTAGGTACGTGGTTTAGGCACGTGCGTTGTACAAATGTTATTTAAGTAAGCTGAAGTTATTTTGTAAAAATTTTCAATTAAAATTATTTATAGTAATTAAAAAATTATTTTTTATTTATTTTTTTGTATTGTTATTTCATTCAGATAATTAATTTATGATGTAAATAAATACTTAATTTACGAAACGTACCTAGTTTAAGAAACAAACAAAAAAACATATGCTAAGCTATTTCTTCGGAACAAAAATGAAAGGAAAAATTATTTACGGGCGATCTATTGTCGGGAAGTGAGTGAGTTTTTAAGGGTAAAACACGATTTATCTTGATTTCCGGCAAAAAAGTCCTATGGAAGAAAGTTAAACGGCAAAGTTGTGGGTAATAAAAAGATCTACAACTTTTGTATTTACCCTTTTTTTTCACATAACCTCAAAAAGAATGTGAAAAATTGAAATAACCAAGTTATTGGTTTTTTTATTTAAATCTTTTACACCAAAATAACTTTTTTTTTCACGAAAATTGGTTAAAAACCTTTTTATGTTTCAAATTTACTGTAATTTTTTTTTTTTTTTTGAATAAATATCGAAAAAGCACCCAAATTTTCAATCGAAAAAATTTGAGGTAATTTGGAAAAAGAGTTAATACAAAAGTTCTAGATCTTTTTATTACCTACAACTTTTCCATTTAACTCTTTTTCATAGGACTTCTCCGGAAGAAGAGATAAACCGTGTTTTACCCTTAAAAACTCACTCCTTTCCACACTTCCCTAACTCTGATCGCCCGTAAATTATTTTTCAATTCATTTTTCGTTATATTTTCTTCCGCTTCCAATGGGTTTCATCCTACTTTTTTTTTAGTTTCGCTATCGGTCAATCTTTGGACTCGCTGTACATTATATTTATTTATTGTTTACAAACATCTGCTCATATATTATTATTTGTACGTAGCCTACTTTATTTATTTTAATAATAATAATAAATAAAATAACGTTTATAGTTATTGTTTGTCGTAAACTGAAAGTCGTACGTTGTACGTATATATACAATCACGTTGCATTTATACATAACACTACACACAAAGTTAATAGTCTGAGAGGTGAGCGACAAACAGAGCCAAGCATTTTTTTAAAGGCTGATTTTTTTCAATCTACTCTTTTTTATGGTACACAAAAAGTTAATAGTCCGAGAGGTGACCGACAAACACTAGCAAGCAATTTTTTTAAGGCTGATTTTTTTTAACCTAGACTTTTTTTATGGTATACAAAAAGTTAATAGTCCGAGAAGTTGCTGACAAACATAAGCTAGATTTTTTCTACATAGACTCTTTTTTCTATGGTACACACAAAAATAATAGTCCAAGAAGTGAGCGACAAACACAGGCAAGCAATTTTTTAAAGGCTGATTTTTTTAACCTAGGCTCATTTTGTGTTTTTGCTCAATTTTAATAGTTTTTGTCACTTATGAACCTTAAACACCGTTATTTTCCATTTCAACATTCTGATAGATATTCTTATTCTTCTAGACTAAATGAGCGATTCTTCTAGTCTAAATGGGCGAACTTGTGAGCCGGTTTAGTATGAGAAGTACGCTAACCACATTTTGACAGGAATCAACTTTGCACGTCATCTATTTTTATTCATTTGAATTCGGTCAAAAGGATCAAATAATAAGTTTCGAATAAAATTGAAAAAAAAAAGTGAAGATAACAACTAACAGAGTTTATTGTTTAGATATTCGATATATAGTTAAGAAGTTATGTTTGAGTTATTATTAAATGATAAGCATTCATAAAATACTCTAAATATGCAGTCCATACAGTTATATCCACATATATTACATAATAATATGTATTATAATTAAACATGTGTTTATTGGCTAAATTTAAGCTGAAATTGTGGCGAATCTAGACATTTTACGACAAAAGATTTCAACCAAAACTAGTTTGTTTTGAAAAAGCAAATAATTTTTGACTTTGTATTTTTTTTCTATTTTTAATAGTTCAAAAGTTGGATCATGAATCGTCATGGGCATAAAAAGGTTATGCCAAATTTATAAAATTTGCCATATTTGTTTAGAAGGCCATAAAGACTAGCATATACAAATAATGTACAGTTCGAATAATATTACTTTCAAAAACAAAATAAACATTTGTTGTAATTGAATTTTTCTTCTATCTCTTACAATTTCGAAGACATTAAAAAATTTTACTTTGGGTTACAGATATGACGTCTCCAATTTCGTTTTGGTCAAGCATTATTTGATTTTATTTACTATATGAAAATTTTATTAGTTTTCAATATTTTACTAATTTTATACTAAATTTAATATGCCTTCAAAATATATCAATCAATACATATGACAAAAAATACTTAGATTTATAAAAAAATTTGACAGGCCAGGCAAAGACGACTTTAATCGGTATCTATAAATTTTCTCACGTTTACAAGACGATTCTACAAAAACAAATTTTTCTGGGAACGGATGTTGGTTGAATCATAAACGAATAAATAAACTCAATATTTGTTTAATATTCAATAAAACCAAACATAAAAAATATTGCATAATTATAAATTCTAAATAAATGTTCATGTATCTAAATATTTTCCGCTGATCACTTTATTTAAAATACATAACTAAATTCACAAAGACGAAAAAATTGCAAATGCGAATAATAAAAATAAATTGCCACATCAAAAATTTTTATGACAATTTGATAACAATATACTATCAAACTACAATATGGCAAAAAAAAAATGTTCTCAAATATTACTTAAGTTTGGAAATTGCAACATTGTTATACAACGTTTTCGAACGTTACGAATTATTCCATATGGACATTATACAATCGAACCCAAAATTTGACAATTGTTTCATTACAAATTAATGGGCTTAATGCATATGTTGTTTTTCATATTAATTAAATCAATAATCATATGATTTCAAAAATTTTCCAAGTTTTTTTTAACTTAATAATTGTTTCAACGGCAAACAAATAATAGTTAATAACTAATTCAAAACACAACAAAAGAAAAAAATTATTTTAAACATAAAAGGTGCAATGCACTTAATTAAGGTCACAATTATTTTAGCCTTGTATACAGATTAAATATATATTTAAATAAAGGAAAATAAAAAAATAATAATTGAAATGCATACCTGTTTTCAAAATGAAAATGAATGTGAAAAATTATAAATAAAATGAAAAATATTGAAAAAAATTCAGCAATTGCCAACTCACTCTCTTGTTTACAACACAAAAATATACACTAAGTTTTGGATTAGACTGTGACAATCTAGAGCAATCTTAAAGGCAACTAAACTCGTTGCGTCAGTATAATAACACCCATTCTAAACACACAAACAATTACATACAATACAATAATAACTTTGGTGATTACAGAGCAGATTTTTTTTTAAATATATATAATTTTGAGCAAAACGTTTCTACAAAAAATATAATATTTGTTGCTTTTTGTTTTAATTACCTTCAAATTGTGACAGCACAATTCTATTTGTTTTTTTAATTTTATTTTTATTAAACTATTTTTAACTAGAAGTATAAAAAATGTGAATAAAAAATAAAAAATGAAACAAGCACTTAACAAAGACGTAGCTGCAAAGCCAATGACAAAAAATATATACTTACTACATATGTTAAATGGCTACCAACATAAATATTATTTTTGTTACCAAATTCTTGCTTAGGGTAAACTTCATACTGTATTTAATCTATCTGAGCGACATCTTTCGTTTGAAGTACAACTATAACAATAGCTGCAAAAAGTAAAAAACTTTTAATTATTTTAATTTCGAACAAAACTAATATGTATTTAAACGGAATCCCATTTTACGAAGTAAAGAAACATTAAGTTTTCTTTCAATTTTCACGCACAAATAACTCAAAGCAGGCAAAAATGGCAAAAAATATTAAAAAATGGTTTGGGTAGGGCCAATTTGAGGGTGTATTTTTAATTAATCTTTTTTAATTAAACAAATTAAGAACAAACAATTATTTATAGCGAAAATTCTGGAACAAACTACGAACTAACGACTTATCTTACGAATCAAATTTTTTTAGTCTATGAAAAATAGTCAACTGACTGTCTCATATAAAGTTATTATTTTTGCTACTAAGGCGCTGAGAACTTGGGATGAATCTCCTGTAAGTTATTATAGCTATAAAAATAATTTTTAGAATAAAAATTTCAAATTAATTTCATGTAGTTGTAAGCAAAAATTTAACAAAAAACAAGAAGAAAAAATGAATTTATGAAATAAAAAAATATAATTGAAGATCTGAGATCATACTTTTTAAGATCACTGTATAAAAAGTTACATTTAATGCAATGAACATAGTTGTGTAATTTCATATTGAACACCAACAACAAGAAAAAATAAATAACTGTTATATTAAAATTATTTGGTAGATGACTTGTTCATTTTGAGTTTATTGTCAAAGAACGTTTTTCCGAAAATAAAATGGTATGTGTTTTTCTGTTTATAAATTTTTTAACCGATAAAAAGTGATTGTTTCAATAATTTTTAAAATTATATTTTCTGTGTAGTACTTAAAATAATTTAGAAATTTTCATACAAAATTTGTAGCTATAACTATTTATGCTTAAAAACTTACATTTTAAATGAATTAATAGTGCACTGTAATATTCCAAAATTGTTTCTCAATTTTGAATAAACCCATAGAATTTTCAAATTTTGTAAATTGAACGCTGTTGATTTTTGTTTGTTCCAAAACAAATATCCAAGTTTGCCCTTGTAAATATTAATGAATGGAATGTTGTTTTAGGGTCAAAACCAGTCGGGTGCTGGAGGTAGTGATAAAAAAGATGATAAAGACAAAAAAAAGAAATATGAACCACCAATTCCAACACGAGTGGGTAAAAAGAAGCGACGCACAAAGGGACCTGATACAGCTTTAAAATTACCGGCTGTAACTCCACATACAAGATGTCGATTGAAGTTACTTAAATTAGAACGTATTAAGGATTATTTGTTAATGGAAGAGGAATTTATTAGAAATCAAGAACGATTGAAACCACAAGAAGAGAAAAATGAGGAAGAACGTTCAAAAGTTGATGACTTAAGAGGTAATTATACAATTTTCTTGTTTGGCTTATCGTTTCCTATTAATTGCATTGCTAATAGCACTATAAACATTGCGTGACTCCAGTAGCAAATCTTTGCCTCTCGCGTTTGTTCATGCGTTTTTATTTTATTTTAAATTACAAAAACACCAGCTGTCATAAAATAAAATCTTAGGTTATAAATTTCATGTTTTGATTCGAAAACTGGTAAATCAGATTCGGTTTTTGTGTAAATGTGGTTGTATGAAATAAAATTGTAATTATTAAATAAAAATTTAATGCCAATTTTGCTTAAAATCACTATATTTCTAAGGAATCGTTAATGGTTTTTAGGTACTCCAATGTCTGTGGGAACTCTTGAAGAAATAATCGATGATAATCATGCGATTGTATCCACATCCGTTGGAAGCGAACATTATGTAAGCATTTTATCATTTGTGGATAAAGATCAACTTGAACCAGGTTGTTCTGTACTTCTAAATCACAAAGTGCATGCTGTTGTGGGTGTATTAGGAGATGATACTGATCCAATGGTTACTGTTATGAAATTGGAAAAAGCGCCACAAGAAACGTATGCTGATATTGGTGGACTTGATACACAAATTCAAGAAATTAAGGTATTAATATATTTTTTTAATATTGATAAAAAGTGTATATAAAATTATTTATTTTTGGCTTTTAGGAATCCGTTGAATTACCATTAACTCACCCTGAATATTACGAAGAAATGGGTATTAAACCACCTAAAGGTGTCATTTTATATGGACCACCAGGAACTGGTAAAACTTTACTTGCAAAAGCTGTTGCTAATCAAACTTCAGCAACATTTTTACGTGTTGTTGGCTCAGAGTTGATTCAAAAATATTTGGTAAGAAAATTTTGTGATCTGTCTACTGGTTAGGAAAAACCTTGAATAATTAATTCAGTTTGAAAAAAATTATATTTTCATTTCAACCATTTTCATAAAGAATAAGGTTTTTAAAAATTCAAATTGATTTCCGAAAAACACGAAAAAATCATTAAATTTTTGTTTTACGACTTAATGGTTAGTAATTTTATTGTAATCATCATCGGTAATTTAACTAATAGTAGTTAATCTTTCCTAACATTTAGAAACTAATATTGTGTTTTCAATGCCCCTTAAGGCAAAGAAAAGAAAGACTAAACTTTGACAATAATCTGATTTGTATTTATTTGTAGGGCGACGGACCAAAATTAGTGCGAGAATTATTCCGTGTAGCAGAAGAACATGCTCCATCTATAGTTTTTATCGATGAAATTGATGCTGTCGGTACGAAACGTTACGATTCAAATAGTGGCGGTGAACGTGAAATCCAACGTACTATGTTAGAGCTATTAAATCAATTGGATGGTTTTGATTCACGTGGTGATGTTAAAGTTGTAATGGCTACGAATCGTATTGAAACATTAGATCCAGCATTGATACGACCTGGTCGTATTGATCGTAAAATTGAATTTCCATTACCTGATGAAAAGACTAAACGTCGTATATTTGGTATTCATACAGCTCGAATGACACTTGCTGAAGATGTTGTGTTACAAGATTTAATTATGGCCAAAGATGATTTATCTGGAGCTGATATTAAGGTTGGTATTCATTTTCAATTCCTGATCAAAATATTTGAGCTTTTTTTCCAGTTAGTAAAAATCAATTAAACTTGTTCTGTCAATGAATTTCCATTACCAAGAGCCTTTTTAACAGTTTATTGAATCAGTTTGTAATTTATACAGATGATTTCGAATGGAATGATGATGGACCTTCTAATAAATTTTCATTCGCTTCGTAACATTTTTCATATACCTCCTAAGCATCCTCAAAGGTGCTTTTTCATACTTGGAACTATAAAAATAAAATAAAATTGTTCCTGAATAAAGTTTGAAAACTATATTTATTTCCGTTTTTATTTCTAGGCTATATGTACTGAAGCTGGTTTAATGGCATTACGTGAGCGTAGAATGAAAGTAACCAACGAAGATTTCAAAAAATCAAAAGAAAGTGTTTTGTATAGAAAGAAAGAAGGCACTCCAGAAGGATTATACTTATAAAAAGAAATTATTTTTAAACTTCACAATTTATCTTTGTAATAAAATAAATTGATTCGTACATAAAATTTAATGAATAAATGCTTTTTTCTAAGATATCTTTAAGATTTATTTTCTCAAATAGGTAATTTGATGGAAATAGAAGTAGCTGGTCTTCATTTTACGGTAAGGATTTGAGGTATGATGAAAATTTGTATAAATCATCTTTTCGTGGAATTTTCCTATAGGTTTTTACCTAGGAATTCTGCTACAGTGAGTGTATTGGTTTCAAACCTTCCGTATTATGTATTATTTGTAAATACTGAAATGTTTACCACTTAATTTTGTATTTCCCTTCCACGCCCCATCTGAATGATCAAATTTTCATCATTGAAATCAACAGGAACCGATAAATAAAATTTTAAGCAAAAAGTGTTGTATAAGATTTTTTATTTTCGAAAAATCATTTTCTTTTAGTTATTTGTGATTAAAAATATCAAATTTTCATTAAAAAAATTTGTAAAACGGTTGATCCTAAAGGCCATCCCTGTAACTTCCCGCTAAATCCATACCTAAGTACTTAAAATTTAACATATTACAATGTTTTTGAGCTTGAAAAAAATTGTCTTTGTTTTTTCGAGAATCGATTAATATTCAAAAACTAAGTTTGGTCAAGCCCTTTCGAATGGCACCAATCGCGATGAAATTGGTCGAGTCGATCAAAAGTTATAAGCGTTTCACACACACATACATACAGACATAGTGATAACCTCGCAGGGGTAGTCAGGAAAGCTTCCTGTAACCTCAAAACGTCGAGATCCGATGAAAACTCAATTTTTGCAAAACGGGGTAAAACCAATAACTTCCCAAATTTTTGAAAATCTTCGCTTTTCTTAATGGGAAGTTAAAAATATGTTTTTAAACGGTTTTCAATGCATAACTTGAAAATCTTACATTTTATCGAACATAGCGATCAACAATCTAATAAAATCATAACAATTTGAAAAAGAAAAATTTTTTTTGCAAACTTCATAGAGCCGGAAAATCAAGCGTGAGGGAAATATATTTTTGTCTCCAATTGTCCAATATATGTGCAAAATAACGAAATTCAGTTCTAGTGAATGGATTTGTTGTTGACGAATTTTTGTTATTCAATTTCTAATGGCATATGCTGTAAAGTTTAACAATTGCATTTGAAAATGGGGGATATCATCTTATGATATTATATATTGAAGCGTCTCTGAATACGGGTCCTATAAATAAATAGAAATTAAAGTTAACTTATGAACTGTCATTTATACATTATAATATATTAAAATAGATGTCAGCACATTTGTTGTACTTTTAGAATCCATTATTGAAACCATAGTAAAATGATAGAATTAGTAAACACAAATTTTAACTTTCCTCTTATGGCAATCAATTGCTTTAGTTTTGGTTTTAATATAATACTGAATCAGACTCCATTATGTAAAAAATTTTACGATTTTTGCATGTTTTGGAATTTGGCATGCACAATATTGACATGAATACAGAACTGAAGAAGAGACTTGTAGAAGAGTTTTTCTGGAAAAAACATTTTTAAATACGAAATTGAATTTAAATTTTTTCGAGAAAATTTGTTCGTTAAACCCTTCGGTTTCATGTCAATATTGAACATGCAAAATTTCAAAACATTTACAAGTATTTGTGCCGCGAAAATTGAAAGAAATCAATATAATTTTAGTCAAAAACTTGTTAGAAGCACACTCCTTTATACCAATAGTAGCTGTGAATAATCGCTTTTAATTTATATTTAAATTTTCAATATTTTAGCTCAATTTGGAAGGACTGTATAGATATGCAAAGCTCTAAAACCGTTAAATTCAGCTGTGTTTCTTAAGCGTCAAATGTTGAAATTTATTGCAAAGCATGCTCAGATTATTTTTTCTAAGTGTCAAAAATAGATATTAAAAGTTGAATCTTTTGAATGAACCTTGAACTGCACTGAACCATTTTGAAAGTACGTTAAAAGTTATTCAAAAAGAGCTGTTATTGAAGTCGTTAGCTCGAAAGCTAAATATGTACACGCGTTAGAAGTTATACTTCTTTGGCATCTGAAAAAAAATTTCAAAAAACAAAATTGCAGTAAAGATCGAAGAAAAATATTAAAATTAATCAAAAAGGGTTTTATTTTAGTAAAAATAGATATACACTCAAAATAAACAATCATTAATGATCATGTGAACGAGTCAAATATATTTTTTAAATATTTAAAATATATTAAGCTATATCGATAGGTTCTTCTGGTAATGATTGAATAGGCATGTGAGTGACAAGTATATAAGTTAACTTAGTCATTTAAAGCCATATATATTATTAATTCTATTCTGTAGCCAACTTCATCATGTCATTTTTATAAGATCATGCGCGCGCAGCTCACAAGTGGACTGTCATCCCAACGCGCCAAAAGAAGTATATACAGGTAGCGCGCACCGGTAGATTAAACAATATAAAGAATAATTAAATACACAACACAATTTCTTATACTTTTTATATAAAATGTATTGTCAGCAAATTTATTTATTCAGTTTAGCGGTTCAGAGCTAGTCTTCAAGACATACACATTCAGGAGAAGACGCGCGACGCGCACCACACATCAATCAAATAATTTAATTTTAATTAATCTGTACACATTAAATTGAATTAAATTTTTAATATAATCTTGCATTATTAAACAAATTATTATTAATTGTTTTTTTTAATGTTTGAATTATTTTTGTTTTGTTGATTGATTAAATTAATAAAAAAAAATAAAATGCATTTAATGCAAATTTTATTAATTATTTTATTAATTGTAAATTTAATTAATTGTGATAGTAATGTGAATCATAGTTTAACGATTATTAATAACCATTTAAACGATAATAATACTAATCATGTGCAACAAAATGATCATTTATTACAACAATCAAAACATAATACGATGATTATGAATTTATTATCATCAACAATTATGACACCAACAACAATTGAAAATATATCAGATTTGAATTTGATTGTTCATAGAAATGGTAAGTTTTTTTTAATCATAATATTTTCTTATTTTGATGATTTTTTTTATATATTATAGTGGAGTTCCTACAGAACTAAAAAAACATAAAAAGCTAGGAATTACTACAATAGTGAAATATTTTCAATCATGTTTTCTAAAATATTTATCCAATTATTTAGTGTGCCAGATTACTTTACCCCTGGAGGTGTGGGTATCACACATAAAAAGCAATAAAGTAAAGATAACAACTAATAGAGTTAATTGTTTAGATACTCGACATATGATTGATTTTGGTTTGGACTATTTTTAATTAGCATTTATAAAATACTTTAAATATCCAGTCTATACAGTTATATATGTATAATAATAATATGTATTGTTATTACATGTGTTTATGAGCCAAATTTGAGCTAAAATTGTGGAGAAAATGAAAATTTTACGCAAAAATATTTTAAACTAAAGTTTGTTTTAAAACAATAAACATTTTGTTTTATTTGAACTTTTCTTCTATTTTCTATAGTTTATGAGTTGGGTCAAAGATCCATTGGACCCAATGGATCGATTTTGTTCATTCAAGAACTTAAACTCACGTTTTATGTGTAGAAAACGGACGTACGGATGACGGGCGTACGGTTTGATAGTCGGAAATTGACTTATGGACAAGGTGTTTCTATGAACACCTATCCCAAAATTGTTTGACTGCCGTTCTGAATTTTGGTAAAAATTTAGCTTATTTACGTCGCCAAAAGGAACACTTTCCTACAGTTTCACTTTAATCGTATCAATTTTTGTATAAAAAAATCGAAAAATTGAGTTTTTCGATTTATCTTTAAAATTATTGAGCTTAAGTTGAAAATAAATTGTACAAAAGTTGTAAATAATTGAATCACCTACATTTTAATTTTTTTTTTGTTAGAAATCGTTTAAACGGTTTTCGTAAGTTCCTTGGTAATTGTCAATCATCATTACCAATTAAAAATTCAAAGATATTTTTTCGTTACTAACCCATCAAACAAACACAAAAACAACAAAAATTTCCATGGAAAAATTTGAATATATAAAATATTATTTTGTATACCGTAAATTAAAAAACTATAAAAAAAAATTAAGAAAAAAATATAACTGAAGTATGATTAGTAAACAATTTTTTCTTATGAATAAAACTTATCAAATAATTAAATCCATTTATTTAGCAATAAAATAAAAAAAATTGTATTGTTTATAATTAATTAGAATAGGTTAATAAATACAAAATGATAATTAATATGATACTTTCAGTAGTGAAAAATAAAATTATAAAATTTAACAAAAAAATAAAATTTGTGCACTACAATTATACTCAAGTATTCGTAATTTGAGGCATAACATACATACATATTTTATTATATTAAAATTAGACAATAAAAAATCGATATTTTCAATGTTTATATCATGTGACCTGCCATGGCGTGTGACGTCATGTTGGTATAAACAATTAGTTGTCATCTGTCAGTTCAATCTAAACAGTCAATCTTAATTAGTAACAAAATATTTTGTCTCAGCATACTTCATTACTTACGTACGTTCAACTTCAGACTTTTTTTTAAGCTGTTAAGTTTAATATTTTTGGTTTTACAAATGTAATTTATATTCATACATTAAATAAAATATTATATTATTTTATCATATGAAGAAATATAGTCAACGCCGTAAATAGTTATATAATTGAAATGTTGGTACAATCGTTAAAGACGATATATTGCGCTCTCTTTTTAATACATAGTGTTTGTGATATCATACGTTTTTTTTTATCTATAAGCTGTCAAATTTAAAAATATTTGTTAAGATTTTTATATTAAAATTTTTAATTACCTAAATCATGTTTGTCTTGATGGACAGAATAAAAAAATATTCCAAAAAATTTATTTAAACGAACGAAAACGATTTTAAAATGGGTTAAAATGAATGCAAACGACTATAGGTCTCAGCTGATGACATTATTGACGGATTAGTTTGTTATAAAAACGTGGTATATTACAAATTGTATTTTCTTTTTGGATATGTCATACAAAAAAACTAGTTACGAGTTAATTTTACTTAATTTAGAAAAAAAAAACCAAAATTAATTGATTTTTATTAATTAACTGAAATTATTTAATAAGACTTCAAAAAATACTACAAATTATAAATACTAGCATTGAACTTGAATACATGTTGATTTTAACAAACTTATTTGCAATCATCATTGTATTCATTATTCATAGATGTTTATACTTATGTTAGAAAGCTAATAATATTACAGTTTAGAAAAATGTCGAAATGTAAATACAAAAGTTGTAGATCTTTTTATTTCCTACAACTTTGCTTTTTAACTTTTTTACCATAAGACTTGTAGTTTTGCCGAAAATCGAAATAAATCGTGTTTCTTACCCTTAAAAACTCACCCTCTTCAATTTGCCGACCTCAGATCGCTCGTAAATTATTTTTCTTTTCATTTTTGGTATTTTCTCTTCCAGTTTCCGATGGGTTTCATCCTACTTTAATTTTTTTTCACTTTTCTTCCCTGGTCTATTAATAGTATAAGGTATTTCCAAAAATCCCCCGAACATTGAAATCCATCCACTATAAGTGTGGGTTTCGAGGTAAAAACCTAATTGCACTCTACTATCAATATTTATTCAATGCTCTTGACCAGTTTTTTTTTCTTCTTCTTAACATAACATCATTATATATCAATTTTCACTTGACTTTAATACGTGATTTGAATATTAAATTGAAAATTACTACGCTACCATGCGTTTTTCTATACGGAATATTTTCAAACAGAATTATTATTTATTTGTTTTTAAGACAATAGATCGCTTTATACCAAAAGAAGATATTCAATTTTAATATGTATTTGGTTTTTATCGAGGTTATGTTTTTGATAGTGACCTCTAGAGTAATAAACATACTATTTTCGCAAACAACCAAAAATATTTATCCAAATGTAATGAAATTTAGCATGCATAATCTTGACATGAAAAAAGTTCTGAAAATTTATTCTGAAAGTATTCCCAGTAGATTTTTGCCAGAAGTGTATATTTTATTATTTGTTTTATAAGTCTTTATTTACCATCATAATATGAATACAAGACAGCTTAAAAACTATAGCACCTTATCTAAGTTTTATCTATAATACATCATCTTATGTGCTGGTTTAAACATCGCGATTACAATTTTTAATACATCGTTTAGGAAATTGGAAAAATTTAAGATATAAACCATTGAAATAAAACTTAAATTATGTAAATGGATAAGCCATCCCTATAACTAACCTAAGAAAATATATGATTTAACCTAAAGGAAAATATATAGAACTAAGATTACTCTGGAATAAAAATAAAACTATTAAGATAACACTGGAATAAATCATAATTTTTGATTAAAAATTGTATACTGAATCATTAAAATTTTATGCAGTTCAAAGGACAATCGCTATTCTCTATTCTATAGGATGCAAATTAAACGCTTGTCTCTACGCTTCGTCGCGTTCACTTAAGAAATCCACATCCACTTAAGAAATACACATATTTTGAAATTTTTAAAATGAAATATTATAAAAAATAGAAAATATGAAATTAAGATTAAAAAACAGTTTTGTAAAATTAATTTCAATAATTCCATTTTAAGGCCAATGTTTTCTTTATTTATTTATTTTTTATTTTTTGTTGAATTCAAAAGGATATTACAGGAATTTATGATTTCATTAATTTCTTTATAATATTAGTGATATTTCACAATATTTTTGGAATTTGAATTAAATTTATATGGTGTTTATTTTATAAATATTAAAAAAAAATTAAATAAAACTATTATTATTAGTAAATTAAAACGTGGTAAAGGAAATTTTTATTGATAAATGATATTAGATAAGCATATTAATTAATAACTTATTCACGCGTTAAAATTACCATCTGAATGAAATAATCAGTATTTATAAAAATAATTATTATTTTATTAAGTAAATTATAATAATTATTATTTATTACATTTTTTTTTTTTTTTTTGGTATTTGATTACAAAAATTATTTTAAAAATTGTAGAAAACTAATTAAATTTGATAATTTATCGATTTATTTTACTTTTTCCAATGTTTTTTTGTAAATTTTACTCAAATATCTTAAAAATAATTGAAATATTTAACAAAAATTGTAGAAAGTTAATTAAATATGATAATTCATCGATTTATTTTACTTTTTTTAATTTTTTTTTTTGTAAATTTTACTCAAAAATCTTAAAATAATTGAAATGTATTACAAAAATAATTTCAAAAATTGTAGAAAATTAATTAAATTCGATAATTTAGCGATTTATTTTACTTTTTTTAATTTTTTTTTTTTAAATTTTACTCAAAAATCTTTAAATAATTGAAATGTATTACAAAAATAATTTCAAAAATTGTAGAAAATTAATTAAATATGATAATTCATCGATTTATTTTACTTTTTTTATTTTTTTTTTTTTTTTGTAAATTTTACCCAAAAATCTTAAAATAATTGAAATATTTAACAAAACTAATTTTAAAAATTCTAGAAAATTAATTAAATTCGATAATTTATCGATTGATTTTACTTTTTTCATTTATTTTTTGTAAATTTTACTCAAATATCTTAAAATAATTGAAATGTTTAACAAAAATTGTAGAAAATTAATTAAATTTGAATTTAAGCGATTTATTTTACTTTTTTTAATTTTTTTTTTTGTAAATTTTACTCAAAAATCTTTAAATAATTGAAATGTATTACAAAAATAATTTCAAAAATTGTAGAAAATTAATTAAATATGATAATTCATCGATTTATTTTACTTTTTTTAATTTTTTTTTTTTTGTAAATTTTACCCAAAAATCTTAAAATAATTGAAATGTTTACCAAAAATAATTTCAAAAATTGTAAAAAAATAATTAAATTCGATAATTTATAGATTTATTTTACTTTTTCCAATGTTTTCTTGTAAATTTTACTCAAATATCTTAAAATAATTGAAATGTTTAACAAAAATTGTAGAAAATTAATTAAATTTGAATTTAAGCGATTTATTTTACTTTTTCCAATGTTTTTTTGTAAATTTTACTCAAATATCTTAAAATAATAGAAATGTATCACAAAAATAATTTCAAAAATTGTAGAAAATTAATTAAATTCGATAATTTATCGATTGATTTTACTTTTTTCATTTATTTTTTGTAAATTTTACTCAAAAATCTTGAAATAATTGAAATGTATTGTAAATATTTTCATAAGTAAATACTGTTTTTGTGTAATATAAAAAAAAAAATTATTTTTAGAATGAAAAAAAAAATTTTTTTTCCTTTAAAAATGAAATTCTTGCATATTTTATAAATTAAAATTATAGAGGCCTGCTGGTACACAGTATGTATTTCTTGAAACTGTATATATGAGTTAAAAGCTAAAAAAAATGAATTTAAAATGTGCCATAACATTTATTATGTTATAAATGTTATAGTCCTGAAGGTAGTGTTGCAAATGACACAATCATTTCAAATCGATTCATTCATGTTGGAATTGAATGTTTATTAGCAGTCATACATACACTGTTATGAAAGTCAGCAGGCTCTGAGAGGGTGGATGGGCAGGATAAAATGCTGAATAGCCATACAATCTTCATCTAAGGCAATCAAATGTCATATTCAGCTGACAATTATTCCACCCGTAAATATTCTGCTGACTAATTTTTTTTATTTATTACAATATTGAAACTATTCCTGCACCTTGTTATTAGTCTACCTTGGGTGCATGTTTAATCTAATTCTTCATACTCTCCTGCTTGTTTTTCAATTATGCCGAGAGATTTTTCTGATTATAATAAAAAATAGTTAGAAGATAGGGGACGTTTAATGATCGTGATGCCCTGGGCAGATGGCCAGACTGCCCAGTGAGAAAGATAACCTAATGGGAAGTGATTCTCGAAATTGTGAACTTGACTATCTAGCGATCTAAACGATCAAAAATTCTGCTACGTCGGGATCGGTGAAAATCGTTGATAACGTTTTTTCGCAACATTTTTGTTGTCAACGTTATAGTCAATAATGTATTTATAACATTAAAGTCTATATACAGTCACGCACAATTCAATCTGTTAATTTTTTTTTTTTAATTCCATTAAAAAAATATATGAAATCTTTAAACACTCATTAACCCAAACTAATTAATATTTTACTTACTCTGAGTTTATTTAAACAATAATTATTTTAATCTGTTTGTTCATTAATGAATTGAATTTCTGAATGATTTTAAGTTTAAATTTTAATTTAACAATCAGCTTTTTGGGTAAAGCTTCAAAAAATACCTATTTATCTTTAAAGTAAGCTTGACAGATAGGGTATCTAATAATCGACAAGTAATAAGGGAAAATGGTACTTTTGAAAAAGAAAATTATCCATTTTTTTTAATGAATTTTTTAAAGTTTATAATAAACAGACAAAGTTTGCAAAAAATTATTAAAAATTAATTATGAACACTTTAATAGTGATAAAATTTAAAAAACTGAAATTCAGTGTTTCCATGAATTTTTTTGGAAAAGTCTAATTAAAGAGAATAATTATCTTAAATTTCAACGTCTGATGATTTTCAAGTGATTTTATTTTAAAATCACAAAAAAATTTACGAATATTCATAATCAAACTTTTTCTATATCGTGCTTTAAATGGATAAATTCAAGGATAGCTTTCCTTTCGCATTACGTTCACTTTGATGGCCCAGTAGCACATTAAGTTCATATCAATTGTAAAAATTAACGAAAATATCAAAAATGCAGTAGAAGAAGAGATCATTTAAGATAGTCATGATGTTGAAGTCATAGAAAATACTAAATTTTTGTATACTCATTAAGGGTATTAAGCAACAATTACTATTAAAACTTTAAGTCAATTGAACGGCTTAATGAGGAGTAAGCGTTTTAATAAACGTTCGAAATTATAATAATAAAACTAACAGTCAGAAACTTTGTCAGAAGTTATACTTCTTTGGCATGATTTAAAAACAATTTTTAATTGCATGCAAATAATTAATTATAATAAAATTATAAACGGACTGTAGAAGGATCAGTCAACACATATATGAGTAGTGTAGTAGTGTGTAGCTAACCTTTACACACAACACAAACAGTTGATACATTACGGTTACTACCTTAACTAGTCTCTTTGGAGATCGTTGATTTAACGGTCTCCTTGATTTTAAAATCATTCAAATATCTAATTAAAAATAGTTCAGTTCATATTCAACCATGTGTCGAGTATTTAAACAAGTATCGATGTTAGTTATTACAAGTCATTTGTTTTATTAACTGCCATTAAAAATGTGAAATGAAAAGTCAATATTGACCTCCTAATGAATAATAAGCTATCAATAAATATTTATCCAAACTTGTCATCACTATATTTTCTTAATAATTAATAATAATATTTATAAAATTAATAATTATAAACAAATATAAATTATCCTTGTGAAAATTTATAATCTTAGGCATTACATGGTTACCTCTATATAATTACATATTACAAGATATTATTTTCCATTTGAAATTATTGATTCTAGAAATATCAGTTTTAGCCAAATAATCCTGTTAATGGATCGGTGACACAACTTTTAATCCATTAGAAGATAAATTCAAATATAAAATATTCCTTTCTTCAAAGCAAACAACTTTTGTTTAAAACAATACTTATAACTATTAAAAAAAATGGAACGTGTACGTTATGTACGCGCGTCAGAAATTATACTTCTTTGGCATTATTTAAAAAACAATTTTTAATTGCATGCAAATAATTACTTACAATAAAATAATAAAAGAACTGGAGAAGGATAGTCAACACACAGTCAATAAAGGTCAGTTTAAATTTTGAAAATTCAATAAATACATATATATTTTGTGACATTGTTGTGTTGACAAATTGAAGAAAAATTATGATCAGAAAACATTTGTACATAGAGGTGTTGTGTGAGGCGATCATAATACATTGTTTAAAAGTTATAGAATCTTTAACCTCAATAAAAGTTAATTTTTTAATTGTGACCAGTTTTAATTAACTCACATGTAGTTAAATGTCAAAGTAGTTAAATTTAATCAATTTTTGCTATTTCTTTTCAATTTGAATTCAGTTTTTATTTTCATTATAAGCTTTTTTTTAAGTCCTGTCATTAAATTATTAATTTTATTTTTAGTATAATTGAATTGTTTAATAATATAAAAAGAAAGAGCGCTGAATTTATATAAATCTTTAAAACCACTAGATGCACCTATCTGCTGGAATGACTCTTGCGAATATTTCAGACAGTTTTTCAGAATGCTATATGAAATTGATGTGGAATGTTTTTGAAAAGGACCTTCTTTAGAATCGTTATGATGTGAAACTCGATTAAACGAAAATGCGAGACAATCACATAAATGTATAGAATTAACTTTGGCGAGAGATTATCATATAGCACGGTCGTGCGCATATTTAGTACTTATTCTCGATCTCCTCTTTATGCGATGCTTCGTAGTGTCATCACTGTCGTCTACTAAGCATTGCCCATATGTATGCCTTGTGTAGTAGGATATATTATTATATATTAAAATAATTTTTAAGCTTGGTAATAAATATTAAACTTTACGCAGCGTACGTATCTCTACAACAACATCCGTTCGTAACGTAACACCGTATCGTAAATCCATACTGTTGTTACGTGTTGCGAGACAAATAGTTTGTAGTTATTGTGATGTTACGATATGCTGCATAGCGTTCCATTTGTTTATCAAGCCGAGTACATATTCACTTTAAGTATTTGTTTATGTTGATATGAATTTTAATAAATTGCTTGTTAGGAGCACACTCCTTACATAAAGAATTATGCTGTGGATAATTCCTCCATTAATTTGTAACAATTACAAAAACATATTTCTAAAACAATTCAAGCAAGAACAATTTCACTTTTTATATTTTTTTTCAGTAGATATTACACCATTTTAATTAAATAATTTAGTGGTTCTTTTTATAAACCACAATTTCACATTAATCATTTTAATGTTATTAGGTTTGGGTTAAATATTATAAATGAGGTTAATTATAATTTTGTAGTGGTTTTTTTAATACTGCAATTAATTTTAATTTTGCAATAGTAATATGATTATTGCAATTCTAATGCACAATTATTATATTTGAATATTTTTTAATTTTTCGCTTCATTTAATAAATTTCCTTTATTTGTACAAGCTGTTAATTTCATCTGTCGCGATGCAATGCCGAATAAAGTTTGGCGGGGGGGGGGGTGGAAGCGTCAAAATTAGCTATATTCATCAACGTAATCTCCATCAAGAGCAACGTAATCAATCCAGTCCACTGCGTTCTGCATCATCGGTGTCTCTACGATCACGTTTGAAGTCAGCAAACCAACGTTTTATTGTTGTTTCTGATGGAGCGGAGTCCCCATAACACTTTTCAAACCATTCCTTCGCTTGAACGGTATTTTTTCCCATCAAGAAGCAGTGTAAAATTAAAACACGAAATTGTTTTTGATCCATGGATACATAAATCTATTTTGAATACAATTTTGCGTAGCACATTGTAAGTCACTCAGCAAACAAAGAGTGCTTTTCTATAATTTGTTTTCGAGAAATGGATAATCATGTCGAAGGCTCCCAGCAAAACTTCTTGTAATGAGTATAGAAAAATATTTAATAAATGCTTTTTACTGCAGTCACAAAGCTCGATCTATCCCGTTCTTTTATCGATTTATTGTTTTAAAATTTGTAATTTTACTATCCAGATGAATTGCTTGATTACGAGGTCCAAGATCTACACATTTGTGTAACTGTAACAGGGATGCAAAGAACTACGCTGTTGTCTTGTACTGACTGAATTGTACTGACTTTAAATAAGACTTTTTGTAAAATTTCATTCCATATTAATTCCACTTTAACATTGGGATTTATTTAATACAATCATTGTACCTGTTCTGTTAAAATTAAATTCGATGCATACTGGTCTGTTCAATTTTCAATTTTCAGCTATATAATTCAAAAAAAAAACATAAGTAGTAAAGGTATCTTTTCAGTGCGATATATATTTGAATAATCATAAAAGGTTTTTGAATTCGTCGCAATTTAAGCTAAAATTTAGGTAATTATCACATATTGGTAATTACAATACATATTATTATACAAGTATATATAACTGCTTTGACTGGATATTTATAGTAATTTATGAATGCTAATTGAAAATAGTCCAAGGATATTCAATCATATGTATAAAAACAATTAACTGTGTTAGTTGTTATCGTCACTTGTTATAAATTTATAAATATCAGAGCCTATCATCAAAATTTTTAATTTATTGATTATTACATAGTATAGATAATTCATAATAAAAATTAGCTAAATAAATTGAAAGTTTTGTTTCTTTAAATCGTTCTCTGTCTTGATTTCTAAACAACATAGTCCGGGAGGTAGCGTTTCAAATGATACAATCATTTCAAGTTGGTTAATTCATGTTGGAATTGAATTTTTATTAGCAGTCATACATACACTGTTATGAAAGTCAGCAGGCTCCGAGATGATGAACGGGCGGGATACAAATTTCTGCTGAGTAGCCATGCAATCTAAGCCAATTAAATGTCATATTCAGCTGATAATTATTCCGTAAATATTCTGCTGCCTATTTTTTTTTCGTTACTACATTATTGAAACTATATTATTAATTTCACCTGAAATATATTTTTATTATTCCTCCACCTTGGATGCGCTTGCTGAACCGCCATTCGATTATCAACTGCATAAAAAACTTTCAATAAAATCGAAAATTGTGCGACCTGAAATCATTATGAACAAATGCAACGCTAACTCTCCGACTATCAGATGTACGTAGGACTTGTTCATTACATAATCGTGATTATAAAACACGATTTAATAAAATTGTACATTTTGCAAAACTGCATCTGTTGTAGATTGTTGTCTATTTATTTAATTCTATGCCAGGGCCAAACTGTTAATTATGTCATATTACCTTTTTATTTTGTATCAATAAAATCAATCGGTTAATGACTTTCTTATTTATTTTATTTATTAGATTTTTATTCGCAGTTTTTAAAAAAAAAATGTATTGTAATTAATCCTAAAAAGAATTTAAGACTAGGGGGATTTAATTTTTCAAGGGGACAAAAATTTAAAATTATATTTTAATTTACTACCGAAAATATAAAAGAAATTTAAAATCGCTTCCAGAAAATGTGTGTTTTAATCTTCCAAATATCATTAAAATCGGTCTGTTTCGGAGGAGTTCGATTGCAAATACTGTGACACGGGAATTTTATATTTATAGATATAGAATATTACAATTTGTATAAATACAGTATAAATATATCAAGGGAGTGGGTATTTAAGGGTAAAACACGGTTTATATCGATTTCCGGCAAAACTGCAAGTTTTCGATTGGAAGTTAGGGTGCTTTTTCGATAATTATTTTAAAACTTATCGACCCTGGTCTATTATTATTTATGAAACTTTTATTCTGGGGATACCCAATATGAAATTATTAAATTTGTTTTATTTGTTGAAACATTTAATAATTTAATACTGGGTACCCCAGAATTAAAAGTTTCGTAAATAATAATAGACCGGGGTTTTAAAAATTATCGAAAAAGTACCCTAACTTTTAATCGAAAACTTTTGAGATTATGTGAAAATAGTGTAAAAAGAAAAGTTGTAGATCTTTTTATTACCTACAACTTTTTTCCATAAGACTTGTAATTTTTCCGGAAATCAAGATAAACCGTGTTTTACCCTTAAAAACACACTTCCTGCCACTTCTCGACCTCACATCACCCGTAAATTATTTTTCTTTTCATTTTTGATATATTCTTTTCTGTTTCTAATGGGTTTCGTAGTATACATTTTATATCATGTATTTGTATGTATTAATGTAATATATTTATATGTATAATGTATACAAATTATAATATTCTATATAGATATATTTTAAAATTGTTTTTCGTATGCAAAAAGATACGAAAAATAACGAACGAAAGAGACGAATTGTATAAAACATTGAATTGAAGTATTATAACGGATGACTTGTTATATTCCCCCATTAAATTTTGTACTCTAACCAGTAATTTACCATTAAATTTTACAGTTAAAACAGCCAAATATTGTAGTAAATATTTAAAATACCGGAAAGAATTAACCTTCAAGGTAGTTATTCTTTTCATACCTAATTATTATAACATTATTATTATATGGATATTTTATTTATAAAAATTATTATTGTTATTTATAAATCATGGAAATTACCAATCACGATGTGCGTAATCTTAAAAATAATCTCCATCATATATGAATTTACGTCAAGTACGGGAATTTCTTCTTAGAACATTATCAATAATAATTATAATTTAGAATATATATTTATTATTTAAATAAAAATTTTCAAAAATAAATTCTATATTCTCCAGCAACTTCTCTAATTATCATTCGAGATATAAAAAAAATTGATATTAGGTTTAATAAGCTCATTTTGTTAAGTTTACGAAAAAAATGGTCATTAATCATATTATAATAGCCCAGTCATCTTAGTCAATAAAAGTTCTCTACCTCGGAATCTAACGGAATAAGCTAAATTCTTGTACAAATTTTTATTTTGGTATTATAAAAGTTATCCTAAAAATCACGCTTGGTCACGCATAAGAAATCTTAGATATTCTAGGTCAAAGGTCTCTAAAATTAGTTTCTTTCAGATATCTAGTACTTTTTCTGTCTCAAATTATACTTGTATTAATTATTCAAGTTGTAAAGGATAAAATTCACTACAAATTTTGTGAGGTATAGGGCGCAGAAGATGCCTGTTCGCCCGTCGGCCCGTCTTCACGATAACTCAAAACCAAATAGAGATGGCGAGCTGAAATTTTGATGACGTATTCTAAAAATAAAAAATGAGTTTAATTGCGTGAATGAGCCAAATCGGTCAATTGGGTCCAATGGATTCCTGACCCAACTTTTAAACTATAAAAGATAGAAGAAAAGTTCAAATACAAAAAAATGTTTATTTTTTTTAAGCAAACAACTTTTGTTTGAAACAATTTTTCGTAAAGATTTATCACTCGCCACAATTTAAACTCAAATTTATCTAATTATCACATATTGATAATTACAATATATATTATTATACAAGTATTTATGACTGTATAGACTGGAGACTGGATATTTATTGAATGCTAAATATAAATAATCCAAACTTTGAAATTTAATCATATGTCGAGTATCTAAACAATTAACTCTGTTAGTTATTATCTTCACTTGTTATTTGAAACATTCCTTGAAAAATCAGGAGGATTTTGAATAACAGGGTGTAGTAAATTGGTTTGAAAGAAAATTCTGTGACGCGACTCAGATTTTCTTTTGATACCAGAATGCGATTATTACGGAACACTCTGTATACAATGTAAAACAAAATATATTCACCAACAAAATTAAATTTTTTTTTTGTGTGTTAAATAAAAATTCTTTAGTGATAATGAACTTTTAATGAAAAGAGTTGAAAAAATAATAATTTTGGATGGAAAAATCCATCGCGTATTATAAATTAATGATATTAAATAAAATATCGACAAGAAATACATAAAAAAATGTTTACAATAGTAGAGTTAATTTTGTAATACTTTGTATACGATTAATTTTTATTTTTATTTTTGCTATATAATTAATTATTTTAATCGTAATGAATTCGTCAAATAGACTTTTTATAGCTATTTATAAAATCTTGGAGTAATTAAGTCTGCAGAATTTTTGATCATTTAGATTCTTTTCCGACTGTCCGTTTGCCTGTTCGTCCGTCATCACGATAACTCGAAAACCACGAGAAAAAACGAGATATCGAAGAGATATTTAGCGTAAATGAGTAATTGATTCAACTTTTAAACTATAAAATGTTTACTTTTTTTTGGAAACAAACAACTTATGTTTGAAACATTCTTTCGTAAAATGTTCTGCACAATTTTATCTCAAATTTAGCTAATGGCTCGATTACGATATCCGTGGCGCCTCAGGTTTTTGATGACATTTGGGAAAAACAAGGCAAAATAAGACGAAAATGAGAAGAATAACCAATTTTCAAGATTTTACTTATTTTTCGTAGTTTAATCACAAGTTGAATGTTGGGGCTAAAAACCAACCTGACCCGTGCAAACTACATCCCACAAATCCATGGGTAGTTTAATCACAAGTTGAACGTAAGGACCAAAGAACAACCCGACCCATGCAAACTACACCCCAGAAAATCATGGTCTAATAACAGTCGAAAATGGCGTAAATGTACTTTTAATAGTTGTTTTAAATATAAAAGTGTTGATTTCTTTTAAACCAATTAAATTTCGGTTATTTATGCTCGAATTGGGTTCAAATTGTAGTCATTTAACAAAAAATTATAATTAAGTATTGTAAAATGTTTTAAATTGTGGTATTTATGTGACATTAACAAAAAAAGTGTCGATAACTCGAAAAATAGAAGAAAACACGAACATTGGTATTCTTAATTTTCGTCTTATTTTGCCTTGTGTTACCAAAAATTAATCGTCAAATCTAGGCGCCACAGATATCGTTATCTAATAAATAGTACAAACAATTAAATTGAATATAGTATGTTGAGTATCTAAACAATAATCTATGTTATTTTGGATTCCAGCACAAAAAATTCAAAATTTTCTATTACATCATAAAGTCCGAATAAATTAACATTATAAATATAATACTCATGAAATTATAGCATTGAAATGCAAAAGTGGTTTGTAGTATTTTGTTTATAAACAAAAATTGTTATTATTTTTTTTATTTAGAAAAAAAAAAACTATAAACAAATATGACAAAAAATGTTTATATCGCAGTTTTTTTTAATAACTTTTTGTAGGTTAAATTTAATCATATTATACAATTAAATTTATTAATGTTTATTAATTTATATGAAAAAAAATAAATAAATTAGCGCAGATTTAGTTTATGATTACGAAATAATTTTGTTTAAAAATTGAGAAATGTGTTTTACTAGAGATTTTGATCAATTGAAGTGATTCTTTAAGGAGAATTTGAATCCAAAGCAGTACATATTGTATTTCCCTTTTCAATAGGGGGATATTGACGAAATTGTTTTTATAACTTCAATTGTAGCGTTTTTAATAAGTGAAGATAACAACTTACAGTTAGTTAATTGTTTAGATATTCGACATATGATTGAATATCATTGTTTGGAATATTTTTAATTAGCATTCATTAAATACTATAAATATCCAGTCAAAGAAGTTATACTTCTGTTGGCATCATTAAAAAACAATTTTTAATTTCATACAAATAATTAATTACAATAAAATAATAAAAGGACCGAAGAAGGATCAGTCAACATAAAAGCTAAGTTTAAATTTTGAACAAATTCAATAAATAAATACATATACATTAAGTGTAACATAAATCATAACAACACATTCAACCTTGTGAATTTTGTGTGACGATCATGTGCGCGCATCTTAAAATACTGAATACTAAAAGTAGATGACAATATAATAATTTTTTCTCATCTTTTTAAATACGAATTTCCAAAACAACTTACTGGTTCTTCCAAAATTCATTAAAAAAAAAATGTTTCTTGATTAGAGATAATTCTTATACACTTTTTTTTATGTAAATCTTTAAGAGTAGTTAATTCTGTATTTATTAAATAGTTTTTTTTTTTGTACATTCTATTCAAAAATGCTTCCACAGAAAATTCGTTTACAAAAAAATAATAAACAAAAAAAACATGAAATATTTGATTATTATTTAATCTACGAAATTTTATATAATAAATTCAATTCAATGGTGTGGCCTTCGAGACAGTAATTTTCCATTACTGTAAAATTCATTACACTTGTAATATAAAAAAAAAAAATAACATTATTATTTGTTGTTTTGTTTTGTGGATGGACGGACGGACAACAATATTATTTATAATAATTTAAAATATTTTAAATTATCAACACGTTTTGAGTAGAATTGTTTTTTGTATTTTTTTTTTCAGAACATTCATTGAATTTCTAATCAAAATCTGTATTTATTTTAGTCAATCTCTTAATATTATTAATTGTTGATATAAATCAGTGCTTCTGAATCGTTTGTTTTATAGCTCTCGCAAAAATCGCACATTTTTTTGAAGTTATACTTCTTTAGACGCGTTATGAAAAAATCATGAGGCGGAAATTTTAAGATGCACGCACATCACCGGTTGAAGCTGTTATTATGATTTATGTTACACTTTATATACGAAAATATTTATTTATTGAATTGTCGCAAATTTAAACTAAACTTTATTGACTGTGTATTGACTGATCCTTCTCCAGGCCTTTTATTATTTTATTGTAATTAATTATTTGTATGCAATTAAAAAGAGTTTTTTTAATGATGCCAAAGAAGTATAACTTCTGTCTCGCGTACATAACGTACACTCATCCATTTTCTTTGATAATGAGAATACGTGAATCAGATGATGATTATCGCTATTTAATAGCGGATTTAAAAAAAAAATGAATTTTCAAACTCTTTGTTCGATTTTGATGAAATTTAGTAAATTTCCGATGCTTAGATATTCTAGTCCTAATAAATTGAGTTGAAGTTCGCGAATGAGAAACATCATTCAATTGTGTCTGGTGGATCTATGATCCATAAATTTTACCCATGAGATATAGAAGATAGATATGAAAACCAAAGATATAATGACTGTAATAGACTACGTATTCTGTGTTTTTTAATAATATTAATATTTATAAATAGTGCAAATTTTAATAATTAAAAACTATATTGAAATAGCCACCGTAAGACTATGATGACGTCACACCTTAAGAGTCGCACCATAAGAATCAACGTCATCATAGTCTTACAGTGGCTATTTAAATCGTAATTAATACTTTAAATTAATTATGCATAAATAAAAGTAATTGTTGAATCAAATGGATTATTATCGAAAGAGCAAATCGGGAGGAATTTCTTGAATAAAAAAAATATTGAAAAAAAACATTAATTAGCTGAGATATAAGGAAAACCGTTTTTGTAATTTTGATTGTAAATAAATAATTAAATAATTACAAAATCACAGGAGAGCAATTACTCATTCTGATACAGCATTTTGGGAGCAATTTTTTGAGTAAAATAAATTTTATAAAAACTTCCACGCTAACTTAATTCCGGTATAATAATAATACAAAAACACGATATATACAAAAAAAAAAGGTTTGATAACTTCTGGTTTTTATCATGGTTATTTGCAAGGAAATGCAAAGTATACATTAAAAAAAAAAATTTACATTTATGGAAAATTACACTTAAAAAGAATTTGATTTTAATTGATAATTAATGCGATTATAATTTTTGAGACAATAAGAAGAAAAAAAAAACCATTTGTAATATTTTTTAAGAAAAACAGGTGATTCACCTTCCAACAAAAAAAAAAAAAGTATATCTACGTATTATGTATGCAAAGTGTATAGCAGGGTAGATAATTTTTGAAAACAAAGAAAAATTACATTAGGATGAAACCAATTGAAAACGCAAGATAATATGATAAGAATGAAAGGAAAAATAAATTACAGACGATCAAAGTTCGGGAAGTTAGGGGGGGGGGGTGAGTGTGTAAGGGTAAAATTCGGTTTATCTGAATTTCCGGCAAAATTACAAGTCCTATGGAAAAAAATTAAATGGTAATAAAAAGATCTACAGCTTTTGTATTAACACTTTTGAAATAACCGAGTTTTTGGTTTTTTATTTTGGTTAAATAATCACCGAAATTTGGTGAAAACTTACCTTTTTATGTATGTTTCAAATACACTGTGTAATTTTTTTTGATTTAAAATATTGATTTTTTCATATTATTTTGAATAAATATCGAAAAAGCACCCTAATTTTCAATCGAAAAATTTTGATGTTATGTGAAAAAAGTGTAAATACAAAAGTTGTAGATTTTCTGACCAATAACTTTGCCATTTAAAATTTTTTCCATAAGACTTGTAGTTTTGCCGGAAATCGAAATAAACAGTGTTTTATCCTTAAAAACTCACCCCTTCCATACTTCTCGAACTCAGATGGCCCGTAATTTATTTTTCCTTTTATTTTTAACATATTATCTTGCGTTTCCAATGTGGTTTTATCCCACTACAATTTTCTTCCACTTTTTATCATTTTTTAAGGTTTCTACTCTGGTCTAAGTGAATGATTTATGATCGAATGGTTCTTCAGGAAGTTTTCAAGGAAATCAGTTGTGCTAGAATCTTTAAGAAAAATTAAATACATATACTTTTAGATCTCTCCTCTAAATGTAATTTTTTTTGTTCATATTGACGGTACTAATTTTTGACGAATTGTGTGTTAAAGATTGCATATAAAATACATGGTACCTTACGGTTCACTCGAGCGCGTCAGATTTGGATATGCGAGATACCGTACCCCTTGTTGAGTAAATTCACCGTCACTTAGCTCTCTATATGGTGCAACGCGTATAGAATGCTCAAACGAGAACATCGATCTTTGGATTTAATTGAGCGTGTCAGTTTGAGATACGGTAGGTTGATTACGTGCTGGAAAGTCTACAATTTACTAATCTGACGATTTGACATACGTGGCGTTCCCATTTTCTTGCATCACGGTCAAATTGCCATATTAGTAAAAAGTAGACTTTTCAATATTCAATATTCTGATTGGCTACCCTCTATATACGCGGTACCATATGGAGATCAAAGATTTGATGGTTGTACTCAAAGAGGGATAAAGGTATCTCCCATACCTTAATCTGATGCACTTGAGTAAATTAAAAAATCCCTGCTTGGCTCCCCTACAAGGCTGATTTCTGCAAGATCGTGGGTACCAAAGTATGATTTATATCGTTGAATCTGGAAAATTTTCATTTGCGTTGGTTTCAGTGCGTGGGTACAGTAAATTTCCCAGAATTAAATTGGTTTGAATAAAACAATATGTAATTAGCTAATTAAATATCATACGAACAAGAATTTATTTGATTCGATATGTTGTACTAATTCTAAAGCAGTTGTACACACGTACAACATTCGTTCCTAACATAACACCGTATCGTAAATCTGTACTGTTACGTGTTACGAAATCAATCGTTTGTAGGTGTTGCGATGTAACAATGTTCCTCTGTGTTACATAGCGTTCCATCTGTTTACCAAGCAGAGTACCTACAGTTTAAGTATTTGTTGATAAATTTCAATAAATTTTATTATATTTTGTTCGGTTCAATTTCATATCGAAATATTTAATTAAAATAAAAATGAATAATGTTTACGTCTTGTCTTTGCAAATGTTGCGTTATTGAGACCACACTACTCGTAACCCCGCCTAGGAACAACACATTTTGATTCAAATTGAACGACAATATGTGGTACACGATGTAACATCGTCGCGTATTAACTTTTGTTACACAACGGTGTTACGCGTTCACGTCCACATAAAGGTTGCTGTTACGCGTCAAAGTTGCGCAACGGTGTTACACGTGAATGTTGCACTTGTTTAATTTACTTTGTTTTGGAAAGTATTTTATTTTTAAATCGGTTTTTATAAATTTAGCAATTGAAGAAAAAACTGACAATAAATTTGTGTTACTTTTATTGCAATAAAATTTGTCCAAGAAATATTTATTAAACTTCTCAATGGAAAATTCTTGTAATCGGGCCCGATTTTGTGTATCCAAAATGTTGATACATCTGTACGTTTCAAGCTTACTAGAACCCAATTCCAACGTTTTTACATAGACGCCTGTGTCATGTGAGTTCGGTATTTGTCGTCTCGAATACCCCAAGAGAAAATAATCATGTCGTAGACGAAATAAAAACTGAATTTTCTTCAGTACAGCCGCTTTTGCTGAAAATGAGCTGATTTTTGGTATTGTTTTAGGAAAAAACAAAATCAAAAACCATTTTGTCCAACCAAATCGAAAATCTTTTGCTCTACATTATAAAAAATTGCTATTAATCTGAATTTTCGGGTTGTCAGTTTCAGAATTTTTATAGAGGACAAACTTGCGACAATGTTATGAGATGGCTATAATATATGCACTGCATATTATAGCCTATATTTTTAAAACGGGTTTTTCTACCTGTGTTATTAAATTAATAAAAAATTGATTATTAATTTAAGCATTATAATTTATTAATAATCGTTGATAAATCAATGCTATTAATCATATTTCATAGTATTTAAGATTCTATACAAAAAAAAAAAAAAAGATAAAATAATAATATATAAAAAATTGTAAATAAATTTTGAATAAATTAATTTCTAAATATTTATTTATTTAATTATTTATGTTTTTTGTTTGTTTTGTTTACAGATACCGATGATGAATCATTAATAGCATTATTTCAACATCATACAATTGAATACGATTTGAAGCGTTATGAAAAAGCATTAAATGCATTAAAAGATGGATCCTGTAAGGAACATTTACAATTTTATGTGCAAAATTTAGCTGAACGAAATAATTGGGCGTTAAAAAGTAAGTAATTTATACTCGCGTTAATGGCTCGATTATGATATCCGTAGTGCCTCGAATTTTTGATGAATTTTGGAAAAGCAAGCCATAAAAATGAAAAATAATCAATTTTCGAGTTTTTGTCTATTTTTCAAGTTATCCATGGGTAGTTTAATCATACGTTGAACGTAGGGGCCAAAAGCAAACCTGACGCATGCAAACTACAACCCACTAATCCATGGGTAGTTTTATTACAGGATATGTCATTAGTCCATAAACTCAATATTTATGGACTAAGAATAAATTTTTAGTATGACACTGCCAGTCTTTCAGTCTTTCACAACACATATTCTGCCAAGATTTTCTACTTAACCAAATGGTCACCCTTTCCAGTTGTTGATGTTAAGAATGTTTTGACCACTTTGTAATAGTAATAGCTCCATTGAAGCGTAGACTTCACTCACGATTAGTGGCCTATGAGCCATTGTGGTCATTGTGGCCTACTGATCGTAGATACTTGAAACTTGTAGCCCAAAAATTCAAACGTGGCAATTTTTTTATTGCAAGTTCTCACTTGATGTATATTACAAATCCTATTAGCATCATTTACATTGACATCAGAATCAATAAATTTGAAATTCAAAATAAAATTTATTTATCTCCTCTCACTAGCAGTTACCATTTTTGGTTCTGAAGGGCCATAGACCTGTTTTCATCAATTCCGGGCATCCGATTAACAAGCATTTTCGGAAATAGTTAAAAATTGATAAATTTAATTTTATGTCGAGTAACTCTATTAGTTGTTATATTAACTTATTTAATTACTGTTTTTTATTTTGATTGACGTAAAAACGTAAATACTAGGATTTTTAATTGGATATTATAATTTTTTTTTTTTTTTTAACGTAAATATTTTGATTTGGAAAAATACAATTTTTTTTTTTATTGCTAATATAATTTCTACATATTAAAAAAAAAATACATTTAGATTCATATATGGAAATTATTGAAATTAAATACAGTTTGGATTTCGAAATAATCGTTGAGTAAATTTCAAAATTCATCTGTTCATTTTTATAAAATGTTCTCATAAGCCAATAAATTAAATTATTTTATTTAAATTTTTATTTATATTTATATAGGCTATGAAGTCTAGATTTCAAAAAACCAAAATAATAATAAATACAATAAACTTTATACTAAAAAAAATCCAAAAATTTTATTTTCATATTTATTATTTAAGAATTTTTTAAAATTTATTTGAAATTTATTGTACAAAATGTTTACGCAATTGATATATAACCTTCATAATTGAATTTTCTTGGGTCGGGTCAAGAAATATAGATAAATAAACAATAAGAGGGGAACCGCAGCTGCGTCCCTTGCACCTAGACCTTTTGGTTCTGTGTACCATTCTTTAGAACACTATATCACCTGAAGGCCAGGATGCTTTCTGACTCTAGGTGCAGAGAAAGAATCATCCAGAGCAGGGTAATGCTATAGGATCTTATCGAGACCAGTGGTCACGAATTTTTCCCATAATGGATGGATCTGAAGATTTCTACAGGTGCAAATGACATGAATGGTGGTTTCATTGTCCTCCAGACGCGACCTATAAGTATAATCGTCTACAACTCTTCCCAACTGTACTCTGGCCAGTTGGGAACAGTTAATTGATTTAGCTGTGGTAATACACAACATAGCCTGTCACATGCCATCCGTAAAGTCCCAGTTATCAAGGTGCGCTTGTTGAAGCCAGTCCTTAATACGTGATATCACAGAGCATCTTGCAATAGAAAAAACTCAGGGGTGTTAGTAACGATCCTGTTCGCGGTAATGAATCTACGACCTAATTCCCATGTATGCCAGAATGTCCAGAAACCTATATCAGTCTACAATGTTCAAAAACAATCACCAGGTCGAGATAAATAAGTTGTAAAGAGTCAGAATGTAAAAGAAATTTCAATACTTGGTTCTGGGTTTGAATTCCAGTTGAATTAAATAATTTTTTTTGATCAGTATAAAACTTATTTTGTAAATAAATACACACTTATATATTGTTTAAAAATGAAATAGGACTGATTCTAAATTTGCTATATTTCACATCAAAATTGTGAAACTAGGCTCAATATCATAAAAAAAATTGATTCAAAGCCAAAGAAGTTATAAGCTATCAAAGATTATTTTCTTTTCTATTAAAACGATGTTTAATATCTAATTTATATGGATATACTAACGTTGACGTCATTCGTTGGTTTTTCTCTGTTTGTTTAATTAGGAAATTTAATGGCCATATCCTGCTCATTAACCGACTCCATAAAAAAGGAGGAAGTCACTCAATTCAACTGTATTTTTTTTAAATGTTTTTATGTTCAGAACAATCGACTAGGTAAACCGATTTTGACAATTCTTCTTTTATTTAAAAATTGCTGTTTCTCGTGTGTTCTGATTTGAATTAGATCCAGATCTGAAGTCTCTAACGGAAGAGTAGGGGCAAAAACTAATTTTAGTGATATGTGATTCTTTTTTTGTTGGGAATGATATTCCAAGGGTGGTACCATGTGATAAGGAAACTAGGATGTGATGTTTCTAAGGGGAGAGATGGGGCAAAACCAAATTATATTGATTACATTTTAACCAAATGAAAAAACTTTTCTTGGTTGTATAGAACACTCAAAAGGAAAAAAATCATAAAATGAGAAACGCCTTCAAAAAAAAGAACTAAAAAGTAAAAAATAATTTTTATTTCCCATGTGAACAATTGTCACACGAAATCGGTGCCAATCTTATCATTAGTTGATTGATTGGCGTCGACTGAGAAGGGTAATTTTGGTCACATTAAATTTTTTAAGATTTTTATAAAAATATTTTCAGATCTATGTCCGTGAAGTAAAGACACTTCGATTGAATTAATAAATAAATTCAGTTCGGTCTCATCTGTTCACAAGCCTATAATCAATATAAATATTAAATTATTAATAAATGACACACATAAATAATATTCATTCATAATATTCATCAAATAATCATAGTTATTTTATCTCTTTGTATGTAATTTAAGTGCATAATTTACTTTCAACCAACACAATGCGGATCTCCTTAATCCGAATATAAATAATAAATAATTTTAATAACTGCATTTGTATGACGTAAAATTATTGTCTAGCATATCGAAAAACCATTATACTCAATATTTGGTTTCATTCATCCGGTTGACGAATTCATCATTAATACATATATTGTTTTTATACTAATTAGAAAATAAACTTAGTTAAAAAACAAATGACGATAACAACTAATAGAATTAATTGTTTAGATACTTGACATATTATTCAGTATGAACTATTATTAGCATTCATAAAATACTCTAAAATATCCAGTCAATACAGTTATAAATAATAATTTTGTATTATTTACCTAATTTTGAGCTAATTTTATAACAAAAAACGTCAAAATTACATGTATAATAATTTTTGTCAGAGAAAATTAATTTCATAAAATGCATGACTGGACTAACCGGAAAAGTCTCCTGACTTTCCAAGTGCGGGGCTCTGACTAGACTAGAACATACCCGCTAAAACCCTAAATCTTGAGGATACTGCATTGTACTCCGCGCAAAACCGCCGTCAGGCATTACTTGTACTTCGTTGTACTTCGCCCGATGAGGACTGGCTAACTAGTATATACATCCTCGTCGGTCTAATGGTCCGCTGTGAGGAAAATTAGAAAGCAGTGGCCAATGCAGTGTCCAAGATGATGAAGATTCTCCAGGGAGATATATACATATAATTATAATGAATTAAATTACTTAATAATGATTTAATTTCCTTATAGATTAAATAAATAACAAATTAATTTGAATTAAATGATATTTAATTTGTGGTTTACCCATAACCAAAATTAAATATTTGTATTTATTGTTTTTAAAGAAGTTTAACTATATATTATGAATCTCTTATGTACAACAAATCTAATAAAATTAGCACATTAAACTTTATAAAAGAGGAAATACATTCATTACGTCTACATTACTTATTTTTATATGTCATTTATATATTTTTTAATAAAACAATCACGTTTATTTTTACATATTTTTTTAATACCTTCATAGAAATTTCTAGATTCTATTTAAAAATTACTGTGTAAATAGATTTGATGAAGTGTTTCTTTCGTCACGTACATACCTGTTCTTTTCTATCTGTCAGAATTTACGTTGTCAAATTGTCTTACACATTGTATGATTATATTCTTTTAAATATTTTTTGAATACAAAATTTCCAACGACTTAATTAAAATTGTTTAAAAAAAAACCAATGTGTAAATTTCTTTGATAATTATTGTATAATTGTTAAATTGTCGTTTGAATAATTTATTACCCATTTTTATATGGATTATAAAATGGAAAATTTGTTTTTTTTTTCTAGTTTTTGCACTAAAAAAAAAAAAAATAAATAAAAATAAATTAACCACTAAAAATAATTTCATAAAAATAAATAGAATTAAATTAAAATAAATTATACAATAAAATTAATTGAAACAATTAAACATACAACTTGATTTTATTTATACTTATTAATATTAATTATACAATAAATTAACGTCATCACAATACTTTGCATTATCAAATTATTCATCTTTTTATTTTTGTTTTGAATTTCATTTATCATGGAATATGAACAGATTTATTAATTTAATAATTGTCACCATCGGACATTTATTGATTATTTTTACAATAAAAAAAACTAGCGAAATATCTGCATCCGCATGCATACTTGTTTTTTTTTTTTGTTTGTCAGAATTTCTAAGTGTTTTTACAACGTGTAAAATTTATATTTTAAAAATTCGGCAATATTTCTCAAATTAATTATCAGTTAAAAATTTTACTTTTGAAGTGTTAACAAATCTTTTTTTAACAGCAATAATTTCATATTTAAAAATCATATTTGTGGTTATGTTTATCATTGAGCATGGATATGCATCAGAAGAATATTTGTAAATTCTATACTTTATACAAAAACATAACCTACAAAATTGACGTTTGTTATAATATTAATGCTATTAAAAACGTATTTTTATCACTTTGAAATGAAAATTTTAAATGTTAATGATTTTATCTTGCATGTAATTTTATTTTTTAATTTAGTAATCTATAACAATATGTAAGACAATGACCACGGATATTCGGACAGAACACTTTGTCAATCTATATGTCATTCAAAATATCCAAAAAATTTTCTACATTTTTAAAACAGGCCAGCCATTTTTATGAAGTCCATACAATGAAATATGATGTTGAAGTTCCACAAATATTAATAGAACATAGCAATAAATGATACTGCAACTTACAGTTTTCATATTTTAAAATAATTAAAAAAATAATAAATGCGACGTGTTAAAAATTTAAAAATGGCAGACGCGTGTTTTTAAGAGGTATTTTAAAAAATTGAATTTTTAAAATATCTTCTTAAAACTTATACTCGATCTGCTCCAAAAAAACTCCTAATTATTATTACCATTTTTACTTTTTAAGGTTATAACAAATTTTTCGGCAACTTGTTATTGTAAATCAAATATTCATTTTTTTAATTTTTTTTACCTCCCTCATTGATTGACTAATTTCAATCGATTAGACTAAATATTCATTAGATTTAATTCGAAAGTATTGACGAAACAATTGAGTGTAATTTTCCCAATGGCGCACCCTTTAATTCTTTATGTTTTAATCAAATACATACAAAAAAAATTTTATTTTCCACTTGCAATGTTTTAATTGTGTTGTTTACAAAATTTTACAAATATTAATTTTTTCTAATTTGTTTCTATAACTATTTTAGTTTCTAACTTTTTCTCATGTTCTTATTTAATGCATTATTCGCCAATCGTATTATTTAATGAATTCTTGGCCAATTTTAGTTTTGAGAAAGATCTTACATCTAACTCTTCGGAAAATATTTAAAACAATTGTATGCATACTAGAGACTAGGGTCGATAATTTTTGAAACCAAAAAACAATTATAGTAGGATGAAACAAAAATGAAAGGAAAAATAATTTACGGGCGATCTGAGATCGGTAAGTGGAAGCGGTTGAGTTTTTAAGGGTAAAACACGGTTATCTCAATTTCCAGCAAAACCACAAATCCTATGGAATAGAGTTAAATAGCAAAGTTGTAGGTAATAAAAAGATCTACAACTTTTGTATTTACACTTTTTTTAACATTACTTCAAAATTTATCTGAAAAATTGAAATAACCAAGTTTTTGGTTTTTTTCACCCTTTTAAAAATTTCACGAAATTGGTGAAAACTTACCTTTATATGTTCCAAGCACAGTGTAAATTTTTTGATGTCAAATATTTTGATGTTATATGAAAAAAGTGCTAATACGTAGTAGATCTTTTTATTACCTGCAACTTTGCCATTTAACTTTTTTCCATAAGACTTTTTGCGGGAAATATCGAGATAAACCGTGTTTTACCCTTAAAAGATCACCCCCTTCTACTTCCCAACCTCTGATCGCCCGTAAATTATTTTTCTTTTCATTTTTGTTATATTTTCTTTCGTTTCCAATTGGTTTCTTCATCCTATTATAATATTTTTTGCACTTTTTACCATTTTTAAAGACTTCTATCCTGGTCTATACCTATTGTATTCTATTTTCAGAATGAGTGTTTAAGCAATTAACTATGCAAGTTAATTATATCTATTGTTAATATACACTGCAATTAAAAAACTGAAAATTAATAAACAAAATGCAAAAATGCAAAATTAGTTAATCAAAAAATTTTTAATCGTTAATAATCGTGTTTTATTAATAAACTCAGTAATTATAAAATTTATTTTAATTCCAAAACAAAATTTCCAAAACATTGTATAAACCAATTATATCTCATTTCCACGTTTTCTTGCACGATTCTTTTGTTATTAATAATAAAAATTAATTTCTTTTGTTGCACGAGCTAACTCAAAAATTATATACTAATTAATGTGATCTGGAACACGCTATGAAAATTCCAGCGTAGAAATTTATTTGTGATATTTTTTCTTCTTTAAATTATAATAATAATCGAATGGCTGATGGGCAGATGGATGAAAAACATAAAACGAACGAATTCAATAAAATGAACTAAAAAGTAAAAAATTTTGTTTCAGTTTTTTTTTCCGACCCTGGACTGACGTAACGTAATTACAGACTTATACCAATCAATAAAGTTAAGTAACAGCAGTCACAATCCGTATTTGGATGGGTGACCACCTAGCATTACTGTGTAATGTTGTTGTATAAAAATTATAAACCCTTTTGGTTAATGGCTATATAGCTGAAAGTAGCCTGAAGCCAGAAAAAAAAAGAATTTTTTTATTTTTACTTTTGAGTGATGTATATAATTGAAAAAAATTTTCATTTGGATAAAGTCAAATCACTAAAAATTGGTTTTGCCCCGTTTCTCCCATTTGGGACATCAGATCTTAGATTCCTTATCACATGGTACCAACTTTGGGGTATCTTCTTTCCAAAAAAAAATCATCAAAATCGGTTCATTCGGATCAAACGACGAAGTTTTCCACTCATATCACTAAAAATTTTTGTATCGTCAGGGGCATTAGATGTGTACCAAATTTAAATGGCACCTAAAAATTTTTTTAAAATTTTTCGTCAAAATTTTTTTGTAATGTGGCATTAAAAAATACGTAGAACCCTAAATGTTCACTCTTCTAGCATGAGCAAATTTTGAATCGCGTTTTAAGTATTTTTATATGAACAATATCAAAATAATCTAATAGTTTATTTGTATATAGGCCTGTAAATACAAATCTAGGGGTTCTATTCACCTGATGGCTTCCTGACCTTCGTAAAGAACTTCTCTTGAACGCGAAGTGAGCACGTAGCTCGAATGCCGAAAGATTTCTTCTCCCCTATTTCTATCTTGTGTATGGGTTGGAGGAAAGAGCAGCAAAAGCGAAATTGACAATAAATTTAAATAATTTTTCAATCTGATATGTACTTACACTTCTATGAGGAGGCGAAGCGCCGGGTACCAGCTAGTTTAATCATAATATAGCTATTTATTAGCTTCAAATGATACAACAAAACCTCGATTCAGAGAATATTTAATTTAACCTTTAAAAAAAAGTAATACAAAATATCATAATAAAACACTTCAACAAAATAATTATATACTGAAAATAAATTTCAGGGGCAGAATCAGAGTGGCGTCTCCAATTGCATGGGGTGGAATTAATTGCATACTCTCCACTTTAATAATATTTCAAATATAAATTTTTGTTATTTCCGGCAATTTGGCTACTTAAAAAAAAAAAACGGAAGAACCTTCAATGAAGGGTAAATTTTTCGGAATCTATGTTTAAAATCAAAAAAATTAAATATCGACTTACAAATTTTGTAAACTATTAGGGATAGAAAATCTATTCAAAGATAAAAAATTAAAACAATTTAAGGTAGTTTTAGAGTGAAACCAATTTTTGGACTAGCGTGTAACGTGATGGCGTGAACGCGTAACACCGTCATGTTACAAAAGTTGTTACGCTGTCGGTAATTTTGAAGTGCATCAAAAGATATGGCTACGTTTGGGTTACGAATAGTGTGGACTCAATAACGCAGCATTTGCAAAGACAAGACGTAAATATTAATCATTTTTACTTAACAAATACTTAAACTGCTTGGAAAACAGATATAAATGGAAATTGGAAAATAGAACGCTATGGAAAACATAGCAACATCGCAACACCTTCAGTAGGTCATTGATGTCGTAACACTTAACAGTACAGATTTCACGTGTGTGTACTGCTTTACATTACATGATGAGTGATGAATGCTGGAACATTCTTAAAAGTCAAAGGACCTCGAAAACTAGCTATTTTTCGAAGAGCTAATGCTACATAAATTATGATTATTTACAATCACTTTGTACAAGGACTATTCAAAGAATTAAGAAAGCAATAACAAAAAAATCATGTGTGCAGTTTACACGCGATTGTAGTGAATCGTCAAAAATGTGGATTTCAAGATAAGGAGACAAATATAGAATTTCAGAAGTAGGATGTTCGGGAAGATGCACAAATTTTTCCTATTTCACGACTATGAATTTGAAGTAATTTTTTTAAAAATCTTCAAAAATAACCAAAATATGGACGATCAAAATTCTATCGACTTAAACAAAGAACGAGATTTAAATAACGTCATACATGTTCATCTCCATAGTGATTATACATAAGGGTCATTCTGTGGATGAAGAGGTTCTATGGATGCCCATGGCATTTTTAAACACTTTCCTTCAAAATTTAAGCTAAAAAATGTTTAGTATGCACAAATGACTTGATTTTGAATAAAAATTTTATATAAATTACATTAATATTTAAAAACTTTATTGTGTTATTTTTCTATAAAAAATGACCGCTTATCGTAGAATCATTCATAAGACATTTTTTGCAAGTAAGAGATGGAAAATAATCTTTAATAGCTACTTATTCGTTTTTGAATTTAATTTCAATTTAATTTTCGAATTTTATTTGGTATTAAGTCTATTTTAACAGTTTTATTTTTTTTATTGCATCTTCTCTATTGTAGGTTTTATGCACACATTACAACGGTCAAACCCTGTAATAAATACAGTATAATGCTTTCTATTACATTCCCTCAAACGATAAATCTTATAGGCATTCAGTTGCTACGATGCTAAAGAAGTTTTTCTTAAAAAAATAATAAAAAATTTGAAAGAATACATCGATTTGAATTTATCCCCGCTTGAGAAAACTTCTCGTATTGCTAATGGTATCGTAATGCTTGACAAATAATTTAATATAAGTGACAAATACATTCATTTATGCGTAGTATGTAAGATAATTATTAAATTAAGAAAAGAAGTAATAAAAATCGATAAATACAAGAAAATTAATTGTCAATAAAGCATTCGATATACTCAATTTTAATTTTATTAAGAATTCAACACATTGGGCAGGTCAACATCCTGAAAGAATAGGATTGAATTGATACAAAAAATGAGATCTCTATAATAAAGGCAATCTCTAATGTAAGAAACATTGTATTTTATCAATTTTCACGCACAAATAACTCAAAATAATTATCGAAATGTTATCAAATTTGTTATGCATAATCTTGATTTGAAACCGAATAGCGTGACAAAGAGTTTTTCATTGTACGCATTGTCGGTGATGATATGCGCTTGCTTAAGAATTTTGTCTGATGTATGATCAGATTTTCTAATGAGAATTTCTTATAGGACTGTCCGATGGTGTGCGTTGACCATCAGATTTTCTGTTCAGAAAATCTTACAGTGTGCGCTGACCCTAAATTCCATTACATTCATCTAGTTGTTTTTTGAGTTATTTGAGTAATTAAAAATTTCCAGCCTCAATATGACGATAGCAGTACTTGTCAAAAAAAGCTAGTGAATGAAGTTGTGCATATTTTGACAGCTACTCTACAATATTTCAGCCAATTTGGCCACGTAGTTCTTATTTGACAGTCGTTTGAGAGAGTCGACGTGATTGATTTGTGAAAATGGGAAATATTCAAATTGAGCTATCATTAAATTTTTGTTTAGCTCGATACTAAGTTTTTCCATTTTCCAAAAAAAACACTCGAGTTGACGACTGTCAACTAACAATTACACGTTCAAAATGATGTGTGCATCTTGATGTTGAGATAGGAAACTTTTCAGACCGCCCTCATGCTAAGATCGCTGCGCCAGTGTACCAAAAATAAGAACTATTCATAATACACTCAACTGATTATTTTCCATTAACTACCAAAATGTGATTGGTTATATTAAAATATATATTAGCCACTAAAAATTACTATGAAACACTCCATCGACTGTAAGTTTTATATCTATGGTGGTTTAAATATTGGTAGTTCTAAATAGTTCTGAATTTTATCGATAGTTAGAGTCTGCGTTAGCATGAATTTTACATAAGAGATTACCTTTTTTTATAGAGGCCTTCTTCAAAAATCAACCTTTAAAAGAAATTTTTAATAATTTATTGGTACGGTATGATAGATATAAATTGTTGAAATAATTCTGATCGTTTATATTCAATAATCATTTGAATAAAAAGTACTAAAAAACAAATTACTTACTATACCATATAATAAATATAGTTATTATGAATACATAATTATGTTATTGAATCTTAAGGCCTAGGCTTAACGATTTAATTTTATTCAATATTTTATTTATTTGTAAATAAATAAAATATTTCATCGTAACTTTGCATCGTGGTAGGTATCATCTGTATGATTTACTTGTAATACGTATTTTATTGCTGCCGTAACATTGTGAAATATAAAAAATAACCAAAAAATATTTAGTAATTTTTTTTCGCTTACCTATTCGAATCACGCCAATTGTATTGTAATTGTAATTAAGGTAGTTCTAGCGAGAAACCATTTGATATAGTATATTCAGATAATTAATTGTGCTATAAATATTATAATCAGAGCATTCACATAACTTTTGAACGGCTATATCGATCGTATTGGAATTTTGGGCGTTCTAGAATATTCTAAAAGGCCAATTGCTGACAGTCCTATTTAAAAACGGTATTATATAGAAACTTGACTCATTTTATGTAAAATTTCGGTGTTTTGTATAGTGGCCTAGGACGGTACAATGGCTAAATCCAGTTCTGAGAGTGTTAGAAGCTTTCTTCTTGCATACAGGAATTTAAACAATTATCTTTGTTAGTTGGTATATTAAATTAATTTTTGTCTTTTATTTTCAGTGTATGATTCATCGGCAAAACAAATCGATGGATATTTATCGGGAGCACGATATGAATTTGGTAATTTTGATGAATGTATTTATACAGAATTTACATCGTCATTACAAAATGAACAAAATCCATTATTTATTGGGGATTTGTCTGAGCCGCTATTTAAAGGACAATATTGTTTAGCTGATATTACACATAAATCAATTACCGAATTACCACAATCGATTACCACAAAACGTTCATATAAGGTAAGACGTCTCCTATAAATAACAAATACAATAAATTTGGATAATTTAAGGATGTTCCCAAAAAAATCAGTTTTCTTTGAATCTTTTAGAAAGGCGTTCTTTAAAGGTTGAAAATTTATTTTTCATACCTGTAGTAATTTTCGAAATATTGTCTGTTAAAGAGTGCAAATTTAGCACGTGGTTCCTAGTAGATTTTGAAGCAAAGGTTTTATTAGATTACAAAAGAAAATTTCTATCTTTTTCTCGTGACTTGACAAGTAAAAGATAACGAAAAATGACGCAATGGGCTTACTTTTGATCCTTTTTCAATTTTCGTTATCATTAAATTTTTTGTCTTCGATTTCATATATGTAGTTTAACCCGTAGATTTCAAAAATAAACATCAGCTTAACGATTGGATGTGTAGTTTTTGAGATATCACTTGAAATCCTACTCGGATGTCAATAATTCAGATATATTTCAAGCGAAATCTTGGAAACTGGCCATCAAATATTATTATTTTGGGAAGACTACGATATCCATGGTGCCTCAATTTTGGTAAACCAAGCCAAAATAAGATGAAAATTAAGAATACCAACTTTCGAGTTATCGACAATTTTTTTTAGAAATTATCGTGTTTATGTCACATAAATGCCATAATTTAAAACATGTTACAAGATTTAATTATTATTTTTTGTTAAATGACAGATATGTGATGTGTAGTTTGCACGGGTCGGGTTGGTTTTTGGCCCAATTACGTTCAACCTGTGAAACTACCCATGTTTACCTCGAAAAATAGACAAAAACTCGAAAATTTATATTCTCCATTTTTGTCTTATTTTGGCTTATTTTGCCAAAATTCATAAAAAAATTGAGGCACCACGGGTATCGTAATCAAGCCACTATTTTGGTTTCCTTAACCCTTAAATATCCTAGAAAAACTAAAAGCAATTTTTTTTTTTTGGCGATTTTTAACAGAATTATAAACACCCAGAAAATGACAGATACCACGTGAGAATTGAAGTTGAATGTTTCTACAATATTTACACAAGATGTAAATAACTTTTTTTATGGGACTTTGTGAATATCTTCATAATTTAATGCATTAACAATAATTATTTTGTTTATAAATTAAACACATTTTATCAACACATCTTTTTTGAATAGATTAATAAAAATAAAAAAAATAAAAAACTCAATTGATAATGCTAATTATAGATACACAATAATTTTATATTTTGTTTCCATTAGTGGCAATAAAAACATTAATTTATATTACCAAAAGTCGTAAAATTTGATTAATAACAATTAGAAACTAATAATAATATTTTTTTTTTTTGTTAAATAATAATAATCAGTCATTTTTTTCTGTATAATATGATTTCATAGATATCTAATTGCAAAAATGATTTTGTATACAAAAAAATTTCGAATTTCATTAGTATACTAGCTGACCCGACAAACGTTGTATTATCATATAAATTATTTCTTGTGAATATTTTGGTAGTTCAATAAAAAATAATTAATTTATTTGTGAGTGTCCGAAGATATGATCTATGACTGAAAGGGCAATGGAGAGCTATCAATTAATACATTAATAATTTAGACTATCAAGATTTAATTTTTAAGTATTTTAAGAACTAAGAGAAGTCACTTTTCATCTGGTGTCAATTATAAATTACCCACCAGTATTATTCATTAAAAATTAATAATTAGCTGAACGTGTATTTTTTTAAGCTATTGCTGGCATTTAGCATCCTTGTCTTACAAGGAGCGTCGCATTTTGGGGTTGGCCACCCTTATCACTTAAGTATATAAAATATAGTTAAGGATTTATTCTCAGACGTACCAAATATATACAAAACATTTCGAATCGGTCACACCGTTTCGGAGAAATGTGGTTACAAACACTTTGACACGTGAATTTTATATATATAGATTATCCAATTTACAATCGCATCGTTTAATTTTTTACATGTCGCGCCGTTCTGTTTTTTGTTACGAATTTGTAAATATTATTTATTTATTTAATATTCAAAGTTTAAAGTTTTTATTTTTTGAAATTGTAATTCAAGGCTAATTGAAATCAAACCTTTGATTAGTCCCAAAATAAATTTAAAAAAATAAAAATATTACAAAATATTTTTTGGAATTATTATTTAATAAATTAAATTTATTTATTAAATTTAAATTGTTATTATTTAATAGCGATAAAACTTTTTTATTGGGTTTTTGATCAATTTCGAATTACTTGCACTGAACATTTATTTTCCATAATATTTATTAAGATTTATTTCTACAATTCTAAAAACATTCATTAACTCGGAATAAACTCGTAATAAAATAGATTATTTGAAGACTATTTTTGATTTTCAGATTTTTAATAGCAATTGCTATATTATTAATGTAATAAAAATTGCATAAACCCAGAAAAATATAATTTATTTTCTTGTATTCTTGCTTCGAATTCTAGCTTTGCTTACTGATTTCACACCATACTTATAAAAAATGTTTTTTATTAAATTCTTAAAATATACATCGTTCTGAAATTTATTTTCGGAATAAATAATTCAGTTCTATAAATAACATACATTAAAATTTGGAGTGATTTTATTTTTCAGATTATTAATAGCAATTCCTATATTATTAATGTAATAAAGATTGCATAAATCCAATAAAATATTGTTTAATTTCTTGTATTTTTGGCTTGTGAAAAAACTAAGGTCTACAAAATACAAGATAAACTTTAACTTTTCTTATTTATTTTGTTCAATAACATATGCTTCGAATTCAAGCCTTGATCACTGATTTCTTGCAATATTTATAAAAGTTAAGTTTTACTTACAGCATTTATGGCACTAAAATTTAATTTAGGAATAAATTCAGTTTTATAAATAACATTTTAAACAAGTAAATTTATAAATAACACATTTTTAATTGCAATTGCTATATTATTAATGTAATAAAGATTGCATAAGCCCAATAAAATATTGATTATTTTCTTGAATTTTTTGCTTCGTTTATAAATAAGTTAAGGTCTACAAAATACAAGATTAAGTTTAAATTATTTTCCTTAATTATTTTGTTCAAAAATATATTTTTATTGCTTTAAAAATTTCTATTTACCAAACATTTTCACAGCTTTTATGCAATTTATATTCCAATTACACCAAATAAAATTATCAAATTCATTTCAGTTTTGATTCTTTAGTTCCGCAAATTTTTCTCGAATTTGTTCAAATAGTTGAACCGTTATTATATTTGAGTAGTTTTGAGTTATCATACTTTAACTCAAATTTATCTTTAAACTACATAGAAATTACAAATGATATTTAAAAGAAAACTTTTATCGATATTTTCAGAAATTTTTGTTACTAAAGTTATTTAATCAATTCAAAATAAGAAAAATTTATAATAAATTAAAAAAATTTTTCGATCAATTATTTTAGGAACGAGCTCGCCCAAATACAACGATTCATTGGGGGATTTGTATACCATCGACATGCTCATATCACGAAGTTCAAATTTTCTTAGCAGCCACGTTGGATATTAACGATATGTTTAATGTAACATTAAATGAAAATTCATGTTATATTAATAACAAAATTAATCCAACAAGTCTTGACATTACATATGGGTAAGTTTTTTTTCGAGAAAATATTATCATTTGCATTTGGACACACTTTAATTGGATAACCTTTTTAAAATATATCCAAACTTCTTATAGTATTTTTAGGATTTGACGTAAATTTTACGTTTATAGTTATATTAGACCAAAATATGTATTTCCAGAGAATTTACCCTAATCTTTGGAAAAAACAGAAGAGGCAAACTTTTTAAATGAACACAATTGAAATTTCAATAGATAATTTATGTTTCCAAATATCTTGGGAGCAAATTTTATAAGAAAAGGATCCCAAATTAACTCAGTTAAATTTAAGAATTTCAAGAAACCGAAAATCGAACTTAGTTTCACAAAAAATTTTTTAGGGGAATATTTTTCCAAGTTTTTTTCCTTTATCTTCAAATTCCAAAAAAGATTTTTGGTACAATTAAGGCATTTTAAGAAGGTAAAGGATGTAGAAACAAAAGTGTAGATAGGCGATATAAGTATTTTGGGATAAAAAATTATTGTCCAGAAACGACTTATTTCTGAACTTCATCGAATAATCATTACGAATGCAAGTAAAACTTCTTTAGGCACGATTGACTTGGCCAGTTAGCTGGCGAATGTGTTATGAGAGTGTTACGAAAAGTGTGATCGGGTGAAGCGAATGGAAGTTCAGATGGCGATATAAGTAAATGAAGATAGCAAAAGATAGAGTATAAATATAAGTTATGTGTTGAGAGGGAGATATAAGTTAGTGAAGATAGAAAGACAGAGAGTATAAACATATATATTTGTACATATAGATAGGTGGAGCTAAAGAAGTTTTACTTCAGTTGTCTAAAGAACACTCATATGTTTTTTTGTTTATTTAATTTTTGTTCTCCCTTTGCTAGTTCAACAGATTAGACGACTAATTCTAAAACTACGAGTAAATGTTTAAAAAAACGTAATAGAATTAATATATTTATTTATTTTCAGATGTATAATATTAGGATTTTTACTAATGACAACTTTGGCTACGGTTTTCCATATTTGCTGTTTAGAATCATCGAAAAATGATAAAATCGATAATTTATCGATATTGGAAGAAGTGATTGTATCATTTTCTGTAATGAATAATTTACGTAAAATATTTACATGTAAACAACAAAATCCGTATAACTTAGATTTCATTGGTGGAATTCGAACAATTGCTATGGTATTAGTAATATCTGGTCATTCGTTATTATTTTCATTGTTTGGACCAATATCAAATCAAGAATTTCGATCAGAGGTAAGTTTTCATATAAATAATTATATGCTATTTTATTAAGCAAAAGTTTCGATGTCCCTAAACTCTGACAATTCGAAGTTTTCCCAAGTCACTTATTCTCAAGCCTAATATTCCTTTAATGAATCAGTTTTACTGAATAAAAACTTTATATATAAATGTTGAAAACATCTCCACAAAAAATACTAAAAATAAATACAAAAAATACTAAAGATAAATCCCTGGAAAATTGAATAAAAATAAAATGAGATAGCAGTCTTAAGAATTTTTGATTGCGAAATAATCAAGCTCAGATTTCGCAATTTCGAGTTACCGTTTTTTATCATATATTGCATCAATAATATTGATCGCTTAAGGGAAGGGGAGGGTTAATTTGTGCAAAGAAATGCAAATTTTTGTGATTTTTTTTTGACGAAACAGTTAAAATCCATTTCTGAAAACGAATAGTACATTAAAGTACGATTCGATGAATACCTTTTATGAATATTTTTAAGTGAAAAACGCGATTTTTGCGAAAAAAATATCGCCTAATTTGATATTCAAAAATCAAAAATATTCATAAATTTAGAAAAAAAATAAAACTCTCGTAAATTATGTACAGAAATAGTGCTCAAAATTTCTAAAGGATCGGTGCAATAGATTTGCAGTTATGAGCGGCACCGACTTTGAAACACGTGAGTTGTGGGAAAAACGCTTGTAAAGCTTTAAACTGAAAAATTTGGAATTAAAGTTCATAAGCGAGTTACGTCACCCTGAACCATCGACACTTATCCATAAAGGATGATGCAATCATCCATGATGTTTAAAGAATCTTTTTGACGAATCCTGCATTCTTTAATCTGTTTTTTAGTTTCCTGCTTGGCTTATGCGAGAGCTAAACAGCGAACGGGCGCGTAAATACTCATAACGTCGTCAGTTTAGCTCCAATCGACGAAAAATTTTGACAAAATATTCTTGTGAAAAATTTAAATCCAAACATTCGCTTAATACATAATTACTAATTATTAATTTTGATTTTTCTAGTCATTAAAACAATTTCGCTACGTAATATTCTCAAATAGTTTAGTATTGGTGGAAACATTCTTATTACTAAGCGGTGTACTGATGGCTTTTATGCTGTTAATTGAATTGGATAAACGTAATGGTCATATTAATTTTATATTTATATATATTGGACGTTATGTACGACTTACGCCAGCTTTTATTACGGTGATTGGTTTCTATTGTACATGGATGATTTATATGGGTGATGGACCATTATGGACAATGCGTATGACATTGGAACGGGATCGATGTCTACAATCATGGTGGGCTGATATTTTGTATATTAATAATTATGTGAATACTGACTATTTGGTAAGTCTGATTGTAGTTATTTTACCTTCCTGATAAAAAAAGTCCCATTAAATCCTACAGAAACTGAATGAATAGGAAATCAATTCAAATTTTGAATAGGATTGAATTGAAATCATTTTAATAGGAAATTTCCTATTTAATCGTATTGATTTTCTATTCATTTCTATTTAATTTCTATAGGATTGAATAGGAATTTTTTATTAGAGATTATAATACGTTGTTTTTTAATGCCTTCAATCACATATATATCCAAATTGGATCCCTAAAATTACTTCTATAAGTCCAAAAAAAACTAATTAAACTTCAAACGAAGATTTGTTTTCAATTTTTTAAATTTCCAAGAAAGTGAATCTCACCTCATTTTTTTATTATGACAATTTTTAAAATATAAAGTCTTAAATGACTAAAAGAAACGACGGTAATATTCCAGTCAATTTTTTGGAGGGGGTGAGTTTTTAGAGGTAAAACACAGTTTATCTCGATTTCTGGAAAAACTACAAGTCTTATGGAAAAAATTTAAATAGCAAAGTTGTAGGTAATAAAAAGATCTACAACTTTTGTATTAACACTTTTTTCACATAAACTCAAAATTTTTCGATTGAAAATTAGGGTATTTTTTCGATATTTATTCAAAATAAGATGAACAAATAAATATTTTAAATCAAAAAAATTACTGTGTATTTGGAACATAAAAAGTTTTCACCAAATTTCGGAGAAAACAAATAAAAAACCAAAAACTTGGTTATTTCAATTTTTTACATAAATTTTGAGGTTATTTAAAACAAGTGTGAATACAAATGTTGTAGATCTTTTTCTTACCTATAACTTTGCCATTTATTTTTTGTCCATAAGACTTGTAGTTTTGCCGGAAATTCAGATAAACCGAATTTTACCCTTTAAAACTCACCCCCCCTCCTACTTACCGAACTCAGATCGGCCGTGATTTATTTTTCCTTTCATTTTGATCATATTATCTTGCATTTCTAATTGGTTTCATCCTACTATAGTTTTTTTTGTTTTCAAAAATTATCTACCCTGGTATATAACTGTGAACTAACTTTTTTGTTGTAGTGTATGTTCCAATCTTGGTATCTAGCCGTGGATACACAATTATTTATAATTGCACCATTTATCATTTATCCATTATGGAAATGGAAACAATTTGGAAGAATTTTATTGGCTATTTCAATTGTTGTTACGTTATTGATACCGTTCATCATACAATATGTTGAAGATTATGATCCCACATTAATGGAATTTCCTAGGTAAGAAAAAATACATTTTTTGATGTGTAACAAACATTTTTCCGCTCGGTATCGGGATGAGAGAGTGATTTTATGAGAAGGGGCGGAAGGGCGTAACAGTGTTAAAGTGTAACAGGAAGATGAGAAAAATTAAAAACATAAAAATAATTAAATTAAAATTTAGTAAATAAATAATAAATTGAAATAAATAAAAAGTAAATTAAAATAAATAAAAAATGAAATAAAATGAAAAGAAATTATTAAAAAATTGAAACAAAATAAAAGATAATTTAAAAAAATTAAATTAAATAAATAATAATTTTAAAAAAATATTAAATAAATAAAAATTATAGATCAAAAAAATAAAAATTAAATAAATAAAAATAAATAAAAATAAAAATTAAATTAAATAAATGAAAATTTAAACAAAATAATAATAATATAAGAATAGTAATATCATGTTTCAAAAAAAAAAAAAAAAACATAGGTGCGTGTATTTATGTACGCGCATCAGAAGTTATACTTCTTCATTAAAAAACAATTTTTAATTGTATGCAAATAATTAATTGCAATAAAATAATAAAAGGACTGGAGAAGGATAGTCAATACAGTTCAGTTTAAATTTGAAAAATTTCATTAATAAATATATATTTTTTTACATTAAGTGTAACATAAATCATAACAACAGCTTCAACCTGTGAATTTTGTGTGACGTGATATACAAAAATTATTCATCGAACGAAAAATCATTTCAAATAATACCAATCATTCAGTATAAAATGCTAATTTTGCTGATTAGTAAGGGGAGTTGTCTGATGCTCGCTAGTTTTTTTTTTTTTTTTCAGCAATTAGCATCCCTAGACACAAATATTTACAAACCTTGACTAATTGCTTTTTTTCTGATTTCAGTGAACATCCCGATTTACAGTACAACTATTACTTTATGACCGCATACATCAAAACACATATGCGAGCATCCTCATATTTTTTGGGATTATTACTTGGATATCTCTTATATGTTCTACAAAAATCAAAGTAAGTATTTTTAGACTAAATGTGATTCTATAGACCAGGGTCGATAATTTTTGAAACCCGAAAAAATTATAATAGGATGAAACTTATTGGAAACGGAAGAGAATATAACAAAAATGGAAGGTAAATAATTTACGGGCGATATGAGATCAGCAAGTGGAAAGTGGTATTATATATAGATATTTAATTGTAAATCACGGTTTATCTCGATTTTCGGCAAAACGACAAGTCTTGTGGATAAAGTAAAATATTAACGTTGTAGGAAAAAAAAAAGTATACAACTTTTGTATTTACACTTTTTTCACATAACCTCAAAATTTTTTGGAAAAATTAAAATAATAATAAAGTTTTTGGTTTTTATTTCTAGATTTTAGAAAAAAAAATTTTTTTTGACTAAATTTAGTGAAAGCTTACCTTTTTATATTCCAAATTTTTTTGATGCGAAAAAGCACCCGAATTTTGTTTAATACCCACAATTTTTTCCGTAGGACTTGTAGTTTTGCCGGAAATCGAGATAAACTGTGTTTTATCCTTAAAAACTCACTTAATCCACTTTCCGATCTCAGATCGCCCGTAAATTATTTATCCTTTCATTATTGTTAAATTCTCTTCCGTTTCCAATGGGTTTCATCCTACTATAATTTTTTTTTCACTTTTTACAATTTTAAAGGCTTTTAATCTGGTCTATAATAACCGTTTCTAATATAGCCGATGGCGTGCTTGTCAGAATATCCGAGGCATAAATAAGAGAATACACCTCTTATTCCAATTTTCTAATCCCAAATTTTTCCATTCTAGATTCTCATTCCAAAAATACATGATAATTTCCGGGTGGACAGTCTCAATATTAGCCGGTATTGCTTCATTATGTTCCATTGTATATTTATATGAAACAGACGAACGAATTCATCCATTAGCCGGTGCAATTTACAATGTTGGCCATAAAATTTTATGGAATATTGGTATTGGCTGGTTAATTGTTGCGTGTATTACGAAAAATGGAGGATGTTGCAATAAAATTATATCATGGTCCATATTTCAGCCACTTGGAAAATTAACGTATTGTGCGTATTTGGTGAACGGTTTGGTCATTATTTATGGCAGTGCTGTGACACGAGAACAAATTCCTTTAAATGTTTATGAATTGGTAAGCATACAATTAGGATTTATCTGTGATTTAAGAAGTTCATAATTTTTTTATTTTATTACAGACTTGTCGATGCCTTTCACATGTGATACTAAGTTTTATTGGTGCCCTAATTCTATGCGTCTTATTTGAATCACCGATTCATGGTGTAGAAAGAATTTTACTTCGATCAGGTATGTTACTCGATTTCGATTATTTACTGACTAAATGTGTCATCCAGGTGAATTCAATTATAAATTTAAAACATTTTCAATCCGGGTAATCGCATTGCCGTAAAGGGTGATAACTGCGTCCACATGTGCTACAGATTTACTCGATAGTTTGCCAAAAAATTCGATACAAGCTATGTGACAAAAATTGATTTTATTTGCTTGAGATTCTTGGAGTTTTTTTCTATCTGAAGCGATCTTTAAATTGAAATTGATTCAAATTTCTCTTAACTTCTTCACGAAATTGAATTCCCCTTTCGAGTGTCCTATTGTATTCCTACTACCTTCGCCATGAATACGATTACTAGATATTAGTAGACCTTAGTAACAGTACTACGATATGGTGGAATTCTGACTAGTAGACCTGCTTTCTTCCTTACCGTGAACTCAAACTGTTCTACCCTTTACCATGCGTGATTAATGTCCTGTAGATCTTTAGTAACTAGAACGTACCTACCCTTTTTAACGAAAGATGGGATATAATTCCACGTTCATTAACTTAAGTTCCCCCATTTGAGACCAACCAAAGGCCCAAAATGTGCATTCAACAAGAAACTGCAATGTCGTATTACCAGCTTCAATACAGTTGAAGTGAGCTGCCCAATCTTCCAGGCTCACAAAGAATAGATATTTTTTTACTCATCAGCAGACTGGTAATCACGCCAAATAGGAGATTTATACTTTTCACGTTATTGACGAAAGGTCAAATTGGCTTTGTGCCATTAATTTATTTACTTTGCTTTTCAACAGTATGTCTCCGGTTCCTGCGAATAATTTCCTAAATTTAATGATTAATGGTGCAAACAGTCTTTTTTTCCAGTAATATTAAATACTAGACTGTTTTTTTAACAACCCTTTGCATAATGATTCCAGAAAAAGTCAAACGGTTTTCCTTCTCTAGGAACTAAACAATGGATAAATATCTTCAGAGAAAAAATATTAAAATAAATGAAGATAACAACTAACAAAGTTAATTGTTTAGATACTCGAAATATGATTGAATTTCATTGGTTAGACTATTTTTAATTAGAAATCATAAAATACTATAAATATCCAGTCTATACTGTGTATAATAATATTGTTATTAGCTATATGTGTTTATTAGCCAAGTTTGAGCCAAAATTGTGGAGAACTTAAAACATTTTACGAAAAAAATGTTTCTTCTAACTTTTATAGTTTAAAAGTTGGGCCAAGACCGGTCTATTTGACCCAATGGAGCGATTCTACTCATTCACGAACATAAACTCACTTTTTATGTTTCGAATACACGTGTTTTATGAACACCTATATACCAATATTTTGTTTGTGCGGTCGAAATTAGAAAGTGTTACAACTTAAGATTAAAATTAATATACTCTGGCATTTTATGTATGTCGAGTATAAAAAATCAGAGCCAACCCCTAATCTTTGTAAATAAAAATTGAAATTTTTTTTATCATTTTATACTTTATTTTTTCTAGGACGCAGAAAAGAATCCAGTAATACAACAACCGAAACAAAAGTTGGTGATGCGTAATATTCTAGAAGCTACGTTCTACACGATGTAGAAAGAAACCAAGGCTGTATTACTTAGAATTATTATAATGTGATATAATATTTATTTATTATAACCTAATAGACAATTGTTTGAAATATTGAGCAAAGGGCAAATTGAACAGTTATTGTAGTTTTGTTGGCAATTAAATTCAATGGCAAAAGTTTCAAAAATAAAAATAAACCAAACTAGAATATTTCATTAAAAAAAAAAAATTTAAATGCCTGTAAGTTATGTAAGCGCGTCAGAATTTATACTTCTTTGGAGTCATTAAAAAACAATTTTGTAATTTCATACAAATAATTAAAAACAATAAAATAATAAAAGGACTAGTGAAGGATAGTCAACATAGTCAATAAAGCTCAGTTTAAATTTGAAAAATTCAATAAATAAATATATATTTTCTTACACTACGTGTAACATAAATCATCAGCTTTAACCTGTAAACCTGCATCTTAAATTTTCTCATCATTTTTTCATAACGCGCCTAAAAAAAATTAAGTCAAATTTTAATTTTAATTGCCAACTAGAAATCTATGGTGGAATTTGGTGTAAGCTATTTCGAGATAAAACAGAAAATACGGACGATATCTTAATAAATTCAGAGCTACGAACACTTAATGAACAAAAGAGCTACTGTTTAAAATAAGTGCCAATTTGAATTTTGATTTCATTCTGAAAAACAAAAATGTTAAGAGTTTTTGAAAATCCATATATAAAATATAGTCAGTTTGCTTAGAATTTACACGACAATTATGGGTCTTATGAGTTCTTTTTCGATAATTGAGTGCTTTTTTTTAGACTAGATACTGATTTTGAACAATAAATAGGTTACTTACTCGGTAGTAAAAAATAATTCGAGTCATAAAAGCATATTATTGTGTGACGTCATGTTGGTATAAACTATTAGTTGTCATCTGTCAGTTCAATCTAAACAATTGTTTTAATTAGTAACAAAATATTTGAAAGTGTTAGGTTATGTTTTGTTCATAACGTGTTATACCAGTATTCTCAATATTATATACCAGTATTACGTCACCAAAATGGTACACAAAGTTTTTACTTTCATAAAAAAAGTTTTTATGTAATTCTATTGCGAGAAATCGTGTTTATTTCAAAATATTTTTTCTTTTTTTTTTTTATTAAGAAATCAACATTTTGATGTACATTTTAAACATATATTAAACTACACTTTTGTTAAAATAAAATGCCAAATAAAATGAAATTCATGTCGTCTAAAAATATTTTTGAAAAACTAGTCATTGCACAAAACCATGTCAATATTTAGTTTTTTTTTTTTGTAGAATAATTATATATGAGGTTTCCAACCATTGTTTGGTTTTTTTTTTAAGTTTTGGGTCATTAGAATATATAGTTTAATTGAAATATGTAAGGTAAATGAGGGTGAAATTACCAATCTTCATTAAAATAATGGTCACTAAGCACAAAATGATTGCTCAAAATATAGAAATAGTATTTTTAAATCATAATTTTTAATGGGTATATTTGAGAATGTAATTTTTTTCTTTAAATTGATACTCAAGAATTAACTTATTATTATTATTATTTTTTTTTTTTGTAAATATATTGTTATTTTCTTATATTTTTGCAATAAATAAAAATTTTCGTAAATTTTTTTGTTTTATTTTATATAAATTTATCATAATGAGTCACGACCTTTACTTTGATAAATAGATTTCATGATTTTCCTGTACAAAAAATACATTTTCGATTGGAATTTTAGAAATGCTTTGATAACAATATATATAATTGATAATTTTTGAAACCAACAAAACTTAGAGTAGGATGAAACGTATTGGAAATGGAAGAGAATATAACAAAAATGATAGGAATAATAATTTACGGATGGATAATAAAAAAATCTACATCTTTTTTGCTTACACTTTTTTCACATAACCTCAAAATACATGTGTTTTATTTCAATCTTTAACCCAAAAAATTTATTTCACGAAAACTTACCTTTTTGGGAAATAAATACACTAATTTTTTTTGATTTAAAATATTGATTTTTTCACCTTATTTTCTATAAATATCCAAAAAGCACCCTAATTTTTAATCGAAAAATTTTAAGGTTATATGAAAAAAGTGTAAAAAAAAGTTGTGGATCTTTTTATTACCTACCTTTGCAATTTGTTTTTTCCATAGAACTTGTAGTTTTGTACGAAAATCGAGATAAACCTTACTTTACCCTTAAAAACTCAGCCCCTTCCACTTCCCGACCTCGGATCGCCCGTAAATTATTTTTCCTTTCATTTTTATCATATTCTCTTCCGCTTCCAATGGGCTTCATTCTAGTATAATTATTTTTCTATTTTTACCATTTTTTAAGGCTACAACCCTGGTCAAGTAGTGTAAAATATTACAATAATTAATCATATTTTTGTAGTCTATGGAAAAATAATCAACTGAGTGTAATTATTATTGGTTAATATTTTTACCACACTGGCGCTGAAATCTTTTGCATGGATCTTCTATACTTACAGATTAAATAATTTTATATCAAGGCTAAATCATTTGATTGAAACAAACACAGACTTAATATGATTTTTATTAAGAAAAAGGTTATCAAAAATGTCACCTTCGCAGTCGACGTTCAATGATTTTATTATTAATATAAATGATGTTATTTGTTATGTTTTTATTGAAAATGTGTTTTTACATATTTATTGAATTTAATTACTGCATCAAGCAAATAATTTTCTTTTAATTAATTTTAATTTCCTTCATTTATATATTTAAAAAAAAAAAAACATATGTTCAACATAATAATGAGATCAAACATTAGGTCAAAATATTAATTGGGTCAAAATTTCATATTTTTTGTACTATTATCAATTTATTACTAATTAAAATAATGAAAATCCAAAGATTTAAGTTTTTCTTAGAATAGGGTAAATTTTCTGATAATTTTATTAGGGGAAAGCATAGCACTATATGTTATATATGCGATTGTTGATATCCATTGAAGCAGTAGATCTCACTCAAGATGAGACCCCAAACCTAAAAAGAGTTAAATATTGGCGACACCTCTTTATGGTTATTAGAGTCCTTACAAGTTAAAAAGAATAGTTTCAAAAAAGTTTTTGATTTTGTTTTATAAAGCCTCCGATGGCCAAATGGGGCTCAAAAATTTTCTGAATGTAATTAACGTGTGTAGCAAATTTCATTAAAATCGAAATACACGTTCGAAAGTTGTAGCGGACCAAACTTATAATAACTAGAGAGATCAACATTATATAAACAAATTTTGTCCAATTTTCTTGATTTTTTTTTTTTAGGGCCAAAATTCTTCTTAAAAAATAATCTGCAATCAAGTTTTTTTGTAAAAAATTTCGATGAAACTATGATTATAAGCTAATACTGGCCCATAAATTTCTAAGATAGGAATTAATTGAAAGCATCAATTTTAAAGATATGGCCGAAAATCTTAGATAGAAGCGAATATTTCTATTTTTCTTACAATAACATTATCAACATTCCGATGAGCTCGACAACTTTCGAATAACGATTGTAAATACATTTTGAAACCAATTGGGCATTTTGATATAATTTGAACAAAATTAGAACTGTGAATTTCATTTTATACTGGGTTACTCTGCGATGTAAAATGGAAATCTAATAACAGATGAAAATCTTAAATTTCTATTAATCCAAAACAATTAATTAAATTACAATTCAAAAAATATATTTACTTTCCCTAAATTATTCAACTTTTTCTCATAAAAACACGAAAACTAAGAGCGGGTTAAATTCGCATTAATTATAAATTATATTGCTATATACAAAATTTCAAGATGGTAAGATTCTGGTCTAGACCTTTCATATAGAATTAACGTAAGCAGAGTAGGTCCAAAATTAGTGAGTTTCAAAAAAAAAGTTCACTCAAATCTGCCGAAAATTTCGATACTTGAAAATTAACTTATATATCCTTTTTGTAACGTCGTTTCAACCAAAATAATTCTTTACCTCTATTATCCTCAATTTTAATCCAATTTCGGTTAATGAAGTATGTATTATATTAGGAAAATAATATTCAAATTTTTGGTTAAATTAAACATATCTATAATTTTATAATTATTTATGATGAGAACTCATTAAATTAATTTGTATTTTTATAAATACGTATTTCGACTACAAAGTAGTCATCATCAGTATGAATTATTTAGTTGTAATAATTCTCTAAGATGTTACTCGTTGCTTATTTGGTGACGGTCTGCACAAATTGGGGCAAAAAATCGAAATTTATAAATTTGGCCAAGGTATCGAAAAAATTTATTTTTTTTTTGGTATAGGCTTCGCAGATTCCCTTTCAGTATTTTCAGGGCATTCCAACTTTTGTTAAAACTTCGCCAAGTTAGTTTGAATTATACTGTTGTTAAAAACGCAACCTTAATGTTACACAACACCTTCCAACATACGTAATTATTTCATCTTTAAAAAATTCCTTTTTCCGTATATATGCCCCCCCCCCTTTTTACTAACAATATTTCTAGTTGTTCTGTTAAGGTTTATTTTTATTAAAATGCTTGATGCCGCCGATTTAGATTCAAATGTGGTCACGTAATACACAAATTCGACAAAAATCTTATCTGAATAAGTTGTAGCTTCAAAAGTAAACCACGTTTGGATATGACGCTAGTTTATTGAAAGCAAACATTTTTTATTTTTAATAAGTACACTTTTGCCAAAAATTAAATCATCTAAAAATTAATTTTAGAAAAAAAAGCGTGTCATGGATTCTATGGTATTATTTTAAAAAAATATTATTGAAAATAATTGCAAAATTTCTCTGGAAATAATAAAAGACTTGGAAATACATCTTCAGTGAATCCGTGCCCAGAATGTAATTTATATAAGGGATTAGCCCAAAAACCGTTTCTTTGCAAATTTCTTATTTGTTCACAATATCTCATTCTAAAAGTTTGAAGAATTAATTTTTGACACTAGTAAATCCACATTTGATATTGATAGTTATCAGTTTAATCACTATTATATTATTTTAATTTGTTTAATACTTGTTGATAAATTAACTAGAGTTTCTGAATAAAACGCTAATTATATTTGTTGACGCTATAAAATTAACGTTTTTTTTATGTTTGTTGACGCGACTTTTTGACGCTCTTCAGTTCAAGTGTTGACGCTCTCTTGTCTCTTTGCGATTTTGGCAACTTAGACGCTAAATAACAGCGTCAAGCATCTTAATGAAAATGTACTTTTACGCAAATGCCTCACTGATTGGAATTTCACAAATGGTTTAATCCGAAAAGATACGAATCTCTTATTAATATGAAGGGGGTTAGTATAATCGAAAATTGGACTTTATTTCTCTGAGATGTAAGGCCATGAACAAATTTCAAACAATACGTATACTTATTTAGGGAAGTAGTTAATTCAAGAATTGATAGTTCAAAACATACTAAAATATTTGTAAAAATTGCATAGTTTTTTTCGCATAAATCGAACTTTATATGACTTTGAAAATGATGTCATGATTTGACCAGTTTTAACTGACTTCAAAAAGGAAGACGATATATATTCAATTGAATCGATTATTTAATGTATATTCACCGGTATTTTCATCAATTATTTTTGAACGATTAAAAAAAAAATCGGTTTTTGTTGTTTGAAAGAATACATTCCTAAGGTGGCCGTATTTCCTATCAAAGCGCGATTGAATTTCAGGAAAATCAAGGGATTTTTTTTTTGTACAAATTTTTTGACACTTCAAAATTCCCTCATGATTTGACCGGTTTTAACCGACTTCAAAAGGAAAAAGAAGAACTATCTATATTCGGTTGAATGTATTTTTTGACTGGATATTCACCAATAGATATTTTCATCAATTATTTTGGAACAATTAAAAAATATCGATTTTTGTTCTTTGAAAAGATTGATTTTCTGAATGCAGCCACAATTCCCATCAAGTCACGATCTGATGATAGAATTTTAGTAATATTAAGGGAATTTGTTAAAAAATTATTTGGTACTTTCAAAATCCATCTATTATTTGTCGCAAATTTGTAACACCTCCGACTTGTGTTCAATATGAATTTTATGACCTGTATTGGTAAGATGAATAGGGAAGTTAGAAGAAGTTTTATGGCTTTTTATGTGGTCTTTGTACCTGGTTAAAAATGATCTATCTAACTGACCAGCATACGCGACATTACATTGAGGGCATGGTAATCTATAGACACCGCTTTTATTATGGATAGGGGTCTTTTCTGTGGCATTAAAAATTAATTTACCTAAATTATCAGTATTATTATAATCCGGTTGTATAGCATGTTTTCGAAAGAGGTTTCCAATTTGTGGTGACATGTGGGTGAGATATTTAACAAATTTTAGTTTGGGATGAAATATGTGAGAATATTTGATTCTGCACTCACTACAACTTATTTATTCATTTTTTTTTTTTTTGAAGTCAATTGTATTTTTTCCCGTAAAATATTTATGTTTATCTTATTCAATCCAAATGTGTCAGGGGTCAACATACAGAATTTTATCATAATTTATTTTTCATTCAATATTTATTATTATTAATTATTACTTGATTGTTCAAGAAATAAATTCCTTCAAATAATTATTAATTGTAACGAAATTGTTGTGTTTAGTTTAGTTTAAGTGTATTGAAAATAGTCAGGTAAGCGAAAAATTCAGAAAATTTAAAGATTAGTTCTTCATTGATATTCTATATAGATGGTTTCATTATTTCGGAAAATTCTCAATAAATTTTATACACTGCTTCATAATGCTTTAAAATTTACCCTAGATATTTATACTCCCTTGAGGATAGTTAAATTCCTGACATAAAAAGTCATTTTTCAAAAAAAAATCTCGGACAATTTTCGCAAATAATTGGAAAATTCTTGGACTAAAAATTTACACGAAACTATGTGACTTGTACGTTTGGTTTTGTCGTACCGCCTGGAAATTCATATTTGTGGTATAACTTATACGTTCGTTTTGCATATTAATTTTGTGGCTATGAAAAAATCAGTAACAAAAAATATAATAATTTTCAACATAAATTTTGAAATGATTAATTATTCATTTATATTTTAACGCGATAATTTATAGTCTTGAACCGTGAAGGTCTAACTAATTATCAAAGAATTTTTAAAATCGGATGCATATTTTTCGGATCCTTTTTTTTTTAGAAATTTTAACTATCCACATTTTATTTTTGCGGCTGAAATAATATTCCAAAAGCATATCAAAACATTTGTAAATATCCATTAAATTATATTTCATATAAGTTATCCATTTGATTTTTATTTTAAATTAAACAAAAACTTTACTACGCCCCTTAATTTCCTTAAACAATGATTTCTCCCTAAATTTTCCCGAGAAAATTATAAAAATAAATAAAAATTTTAATATTTTAAAAAACATAGTAATACGCAACCCGAGTTATCAAAATTTTGAATAGTGAAGTTACTAAGCATTTTAAGCGGTTAAGTGGCCAAGTGAGTAAATACACTAATTAATACCTTCACCCATTTGACTAACTTAGATAGGATGTTTCGGGTTCAAATCCAGGCAACGTCAATTTGATTAATTATAATAAAAATAAAAGGGGGTGGTTGATTGACCACACTATCGTCGCATGGGTAAGAAGGAAATAATCGTCTCCACCAAAAACATAATAAACTTCAAGGCATCTTGGCCTTCAGGTGATGAAGAGTTCTAAAAGAAAGTACAGAGGACCAAAACGTCTAGGTACAAAGGACGTGGTTGCGGTTCGCCTCTTAATAAACTCTAATCTGTACTAAGAATTTTCAAAAGCTACAGCAAGTTTAAGTTGAGATATTATTTAATTGTTTTACCCAGGGTGGATCTAATTCATCTGTAACGCTAAATATTTTTGAGATCATGAATACAGAATATTTATTTTTCAAATTTTATCTTATCCTCAAAACTATTATATTTCAGGCAAAAACAAAAATGTACCTAAAATTAATAATACTACTTGTTGGATTAAAACTATGCCATACGGCGAACGACACTTCTACAGCAAATATCGAAGACGATAACAAATTATTCGATTTACTTCGTGAGAATGGTAAAAATTATAAAAATGACATCGCGGTATTGACAAAAATACATCAACACAATACCGATAATGAGTGGAATCAATATTTAGCACGTGTACATTCAATTAATGTTTCTAAGAATAACGGCACATTTCTGGAAGAAATTTATCAAAATGATTCACCAAATAGCGTTAATGAAGAATTGGATACAAATTTAATGCATTCAGATAATGCTGAAATGTATAATGAAAATCTAAATGACGATTTAAAAAATTTACTATCGTTGTATGATTCAAAGGACGTATTAAATGATGCACCAGTATTGAGTGAGGACGCAATTGAACCGAGTGATGAACCAGGTGAAGATATTGTGCCTTACGATGAATGGACCATGGATGAGTACTTCGACTCTGTTGGTCAAAATAACCAACAAGAGCCTGTGGAAACAAATATTAATTTGGAAGAAATAAGTACTACAACTGAAAATGTTCAACCAATCAAGTTAAAATCAACTACGACAGATAAAAATGCATTTACTAATGAAAACAGTGTGTCACAAACTGTTAATTATGATAATTTGGACGAAGTTATAGCTACAAGTAAAAACGATCAACCAATCCAGTTAGAATTTATAACGACAGAAAAAACTGTGACTTCAGATCAAAAAAATGTAAGAACCAATGAAAATAATGTGTCACAAATTTTCTATGATGATAATTTCGTAGAAGCTAGTACCACAACTGAAAATGATCACCCATTCAAGTTGGAATTCATTTTAACAGAAAAAACTTCAACTTCTGCAGAGGAAAAACATGCGACAACAAATGCCAATCCGGAAGAGAAACTGGATTCGTTAAATAGCAAACAACTTGAAACTGTAAGTCCAGGAAATAAAATGGACGAAACATATGCAAATGCGAATGATAAAGTGAATTTACCAAATATCGAAAAACCTGAAACTGTCAGTCCAGAGCAGAAAAATGTGACAACAAACGTAAATTTAGATAGGAAAGTTGATTGGTCAAGTAGTGAAGAACTTGAAACTGCAAGTTCAGGACCGAAAAATGTGACAACTAATCCAAATTTAGATAAGAAAGTTGATTCAAGTAATGAAGAACTTGAAGCTACAAGTTCAAAGCCCGAAAATGTGACAACCAATCGAAATTTAGATAAGAAAGTTGATTCAAGTAGTGAAGAACTTGAAGCTACAAGTTCAAAGCCCGAAAATGTGACAACCAATCGAAATTTAGATAAGAAAGTTGATTCAAGTAGTGAAGAACTTGAAGCTACAAGTTCAAAGCCCGAAAATGTGGCAACCAATCGAAATTTAGATAAGAAAGTTGATTCAAGTAGTGAAGAACTTGAAGCTACAAGTTCAAAGCCCGAAAATGTGGCAACCAATCGAAATTTAGATAAGAAAGTTGATTCAAGTAGTGAAGAACTTGAAGCTACAAGTTCAAAGCCCGAAAATGTGACAACTAATCCAAATTTAGATAAGAAAGTTGATTCAAGTAGTGAAGAACTTGATACTGCAAGTTCAGGACCAAAAAATGTGACAACTAATCCAAATTTAGATAAGAAAGTTGATTCAAGTAGTGAAGAACTTGAAGCTACAAGTTCAAAGCCCGAAAATGTGACAACCAATCGAAATTTAGATAAGAAAGTTGATTCAAGTAGTGAAGAACTTGAAGCTACAAGTTCAGAGCAAAAAAATATGACCACAAACGCAAATTCAGATAAGAACGTTGATTCGTCAAATAGAGACGATCTTGAAACTGCAAGCTCAGAGCAAAAATATGAGACAACCAGCAATAGTGTGTCACAAATTGTTAGTTTGGATGATATTTTGAATAAGACAATTGATTTGAAAAATAAATTCCCGAATTTATATAGAAAACATGGCAAGTAAGTACAACATAAAATTTTCAATCTTGAAAAATTATATTCCAATGGATTTTTCTGCTAGTTTATTTGCATAGTTTCTTTAAATCAAAATTGCTCGCCTATAGCCGCTTAAAAAATATAAGGGTCCAAAATTGGAAAACTTTATACTTTACCAAATAATAAAGTTATCGGGGCCTTCTTTCTAAAAAACCATAACTGTGGGACTTGTTAGACCAGGGTCGGTGATTTTTGAAACTAAAAAAATATAGTAAGATGAAAGGGAAGAGAATATAACAAAAATGAAAGGAAAAATAGTTTTCCTTTTAATTCGGGTCATCTAAAGTGGAAAACTTAAAGGGCTTGTGTTTTTAAGGGCAAAACTTGGTTTATCTCGATTTCCGGCAAAACTATAAATCCTATGGAAAAAAGTTATAACTTCAAAATTTATGTGAAAAATTGAAATTACTAGGTTTTTTGTTTTTTATTATATTTTACAAAAAAAATTTTTAATCACAAGGTGAAAACTTACCTTTCTATGTTCCAAATACACTGTAATTTTTTTGATTTAAAATATTTATTTTTTCACCTTATTTTGTAAATACAAATGTTGTAGATCATTTTATTACGTACAACTTTGCCATTTAACTTTTTTCCATAGGATTTGTAGTTTAAAAACTCAACTACATCCACTTCTGGACCTCAGATCGCCCGTAATTTATTTTTCCTTTCATTTTTGTTATATTTTCTTGCCTTTCCAATGGGTTTCACAAATCCTAATATAATTTTTTTTTTTCAGTTTTTACCATTTTTAAAGGTTTCTATCCTGGTCTATAGTTTTCTCAAATATATTAAAACAGATAGCAAATTAAAATTTTATGTGTTTTTAGTAATCAACGAAGTTTGGCATTTGTATTCGATACAACGGGCTCAATGTGGGATGATTTGGAACAATTGAAAGGTGGAGCTGAAAAAATCATGTCCGCTATGGAAGTACGTGATGATAATCCAATTTACAACTATATCTTGGTACCATTCCATGATCCAAGTAAATTTATTTTCGTCAAAAAAATTATTTATGAATCAATTAATAATATTTTTAATTATAGAGGTTGGACCAATTACTGTGACAAATGACAAAGAATTATTTCGACATAAATTGGACGCATTGGATGTGTATGGTGGTGGCGATTGTCCCGAAATGTCTTTAGGTGGCATTAATATGGCAATTGATGCCAGTTTGCCAAAATCGTATGTTTATGTGTTAACGGATGCTACAGCAGCAGATCATCTTTTAGTTGGTGATATTTTGGATAAACTTCTTCAAAAACAAATTCAGGTAATTGTTGAATGATTTCAATTTCTTGATCAATATATTTTCTTTTGCAATGTAAACTATTGGAAAGTTGTGAAAAGCTTTAAAATTCTTAAGAATGTTCCACTTTCGTTTTCAACATTGTAAACTTTTCATACATTATACGTTTGTACGCTTTTCCATTTTTCTGATACCATTAACAATAGTCAAGAGAAAGACAAAAGATTTCCGAACATTTCTAAAATAATAGAACCTTTTAACTTTGTCTAATTTTCACTTAAATTTTTTTAAATTACGAGTACAATTTCGACTTATAAAGTCATTATAAAACAATGAATAATTATTTTTTTATATTAGAAATAGGGAAAGTAGGTAAGATAGAAGTGAATGAAGAACGTGTGGGTGGAGTTAATAAATATTTGTACGATATTTATAATTTCAAATTTAAAAAAGAGAGGTTATTAAGGTCTATTTGATTATTTAAAATTGTAAAATTTGGGTTTTTATTTATCAACTCTACCCACAGTTTCTTCATCCACAATAATCTTACCAGCTTTCCCAATTAATTTCCAAAATAAAAGAATAATTATTCATTACTTGCTAATGACTTTATAAATCGAAATTGCACGCGTAATATTTAAAAAATTTTAAGTGAAAATTAGAAAAAGATTTTCACAAAATCAATAATACAAATCTATGAAACAGCTAAGATTGTTAAGCAGTTATTTAAGAAAATTTCACATTTTTTGCTGATGTTTAGAATTTTGAAAAAAAATTTCTATAAAATACACGGTCTTTACGTTGGCGTTGGCAGAAATTTTTAAATACTCATCTACTCAGTGTAGTTCAAAATTTACGAAAAACATTTTATTTACAGGTTGTATTTGTATTGACTGGAGACTGCAATAATCGTACAAGTCCAGAATACACAGTTTATGAGAAAATAGCCGCTGCAAGTTCTGGTCAAGTATTCCATTTGAATAAATCGGATGTCAATCAAGTATTGGATTTTGTACGGAAAACATTAGATTCAAGACGTGAAAATTTATTGGTTGTGACAAATGTTAGTCCTACAAATAAATCCCCGCATAAAGTTGCAATCGATAGCTCGTTGGATCAATTTACTATATCTGTATCGGGTACAAATCCAAAAATTGATGTTGTAAATCCAGAAGGTGAACATATTAATGAACCACCGAAAGTGGAAAAAATTTTGGATTTAGAGAATATACAGGTATGTAAAATTTTACTTCTTTAAGTTATACTTCAAATATTGTTTTGTTTGGTTTTCTATATCCAAATTTAATCCCTTTTCACCCTAAAGTAGTCTATGTTCGTCTCCAAGGTTCCATCTATCTCTATATCAAAATTCATTAAAATCGGGCATAGCCATGACAATGGACTGTTCAGGCGGAATTCCACTGGAACACTTTTAAGTTACGTGTAGTATACGGTATATACAAAGTGACCAAAAATATGTTTCCTTGCCACAAGTTGACCATTGTTATCTGTCAATTCTGACATCTCTCGACATGATTCAACGTGTTGAACAGTGTCATCGCCTATCCAATAGTCAACAGATCGGTGTGACTTGTAGCAAGCAACATGGACTGGTCAAACGATAAAACTACAATAATTCCCCCATATTAAGGAAGGGATAATAAAATCGCCGAATAAAAAAATATAAGAATAAAAAATAATAATTTGTAAAATTATCGGGTTAATATAATTATTGTAGGTAAAAATAATTGGTTTATTTATTGATAGTTAATTTATTTCTTCTGGAATAATTCGAAGAATACTGGTTCAGATATTTGAAACAGATACATAAGCAATGGATAACTGGCACCCGTAGCCAAATATTTCATTGTCATGAATAATCTTACGGGACTTGTAATTGCTTCCTGAATGTTAGAATCATATTTTTTTATTCGTAGGTGAGATTTTTATCATAAGTACTGAAAATCCTCTTTACTCATCTATGAGAAATTTCGAAATAAATCACCATCAGCAATCGTATAAATTATACTGAATTTCTTGACCATCGACATATAGCTCTCTGTTCTCAAATATCCTGGTGTTTTTCTTTTCCTTTTACGATTCTAAGGGCTTACCAAATAAGCCAGCCACAGCTACTGTTTGTGTAATGACATGATGTTCCAAAATGAAGTTGTCTTATTGGAATTGCTTTAGAAGCATGCTACACTCATGCACGACAAATCGCATGCGACGTGGGCCACAAAATTTCGCATGTGACATTATTTTAATTTTGTGCTACATATTCGAACGCCTACAAAAGGCAACACCAAGAAACAAGTATCAAATAACATGTATAACAATGTTGCCTCAGTCTAATTCAATCGTTATCGTAATAATTTATGGCATCATAAATCCTTTGTTTTCGCTGAAACCTCTTCTATCCTTTTTGTACAACCTATAGAAGTATCATTTCTTACGTGGATTCATTGATATATACTGTATCTTTTTTTTTTGACCACCTTATATTTTTAGGTTATAAATGTAAATAATCCCACAAATGGTAGCTGGGAAATTAATGTTTCAAGTGGTTCTGATCATTCTATACGATTATCGGGCCTAACTGATTTACGTATCGATCATGGATTTTCAGTTTATGTTCCGAAAAATATGGATGAAACTAATCATAGACCATTACATGGTTCGTATTTTATCATATTTTCCAAGTAATATATTGTTGATTTTTAAATATATATTTTTCACAGGTCAGAATACGTATTTGCTGTTAAAGCCATCAAATAGCACAATTGTGGATCAAGTAACATCTGTAGACCTTATTGGATTGGATGGTCAACCATTAAGACATAATATAGATATGAGTTTATTGCCAGGAACAAATGATACATATATTTCGAAAAAATTTCGACCTCCAAACTCATTTTTCAACCTATTTGTAAGTAAAACAATGCCTGTTATCAATATTTATACAGCAAATTCCCAGACCCCTTTGATCTTAGTTATTTTCTGAAATAGTAGTGCTAGTATTTATTTTCACTGTTTGAATACTTGCAATCTTGTGCCGGAGACGGTATTGAAATATTTCCCTAAGGATCCTTCAAAAAAATCGAGGCTGAGAAAAAAATTAGGATTTTTGGGAGCTTTAAGGCGTCTGACAAAGGTTATCGATAAAAAGAAGTGTGATGATAATGGATAATGAATTTTTTAAATATTCTTTGGCTCATCCATAAAAATCAACTCTGAGACTCTTAGAAAAGTTAGTTATGGATTTACCTACCTTAAGCATCCTGTACCTGTAAATTGGTCACCGGCACAAAATTTGCAAATATGTAAACAATAAAAGTGCATGCTAGCGTGTCCCACAAATTTTATTTATGGGAATGTGTGTTAGGTTTGGCGATCCGGAGATCTTAGCCCATTAATAATCTTAATTCTAAAATAATTTGCAGATAAAAGGTGAAGATAAGAATGGTAATCCATTTATTCGTTTAACAAGTACAGCTATTAAAAGCCAATTTCCAGGTTTGTATTAATCAAGGAAAGCCAATTTTTGTGAATAGTATTTTTTTCTAAAATATGTTTGTTCCAGAAAAACCATTTGTAACTGTTAAAGAACAAGAAGTTTACCATTTGGTACATGTACCATTAAATTTAAGCTGTCACGTGGAAACGTTAGTCCCAGCAAAAGTACAATGGTTTAAAAATGGCAAGGCGGTTAGCAATCGTCTTACAAAAAAGTAAGTGAATTGTTTTATAAAATAATTTTATTGCTCAATTGTGAACTTCTTTAAACATAATTATAAAATCAATTGGCTAAAAATTCAAAGGCTTTTATTAATAAATTCTAATAATTTTAGAACAACTGGATGGATCCATTGGTCAGATATGTTTCCGGATATTCACACAGCTGGAGTGTACACTTGCAAAGCTGAAAATGAAGCAGGAGCAAACGAAGAACACATTTTATTGCATATGATGAGTAAGAAATTCTTATAGTCTGTTTATCTGCACCTTAAAAATATCTGTAAAACGTTAAAAACCTTAAAATTATTAGAATAAGGTGGGACACCCGATAGTCTAATTTCAGCCAAATTTTCTGAATAAATAGTCAGTTATCAGACGTCACGCGGTTTCACCCGCATATAGTTCCCATTTCTGTACCAACGCTGATAGATTTTTCAAATCTGTCCAATAGTTTTAGAGTTTATTCGTAACATACAAATGATTCTTCTTTATAATATTAGTATAGGTATAAGAAATTTCTTAAGAACAATGTCTTGATTCCCGAAACTATGGGTAAAGAAACAGCTGTCAAAGTCTATTAAAGTGTATAAGAAAATTGGCAATTTAAACTTATTTTTGTTCATATCGATCTTAATACGTACATCAATTTTGAAAGGGAGTTAAGTATCTCAGTGTTAAAACTCGGGTTCCATTCTGAGTGTGACGAAATTCTTTTGCGAGTCCAAGAATCTGAAGATCTTAATGAATTTACGCATAAGCTCTCTGAGTTATCATAATTGCTGAAAATGGGTACACTAACACTGAATGAGGAAAAAATCCGGTGACTGAGTGAATAACTATCTCTTCTATACATGCTTTTATCTCATAGCGGAATATCGCCAGCGACTCTAAGGGACAGTTGCCACACTGGGCTATATTTAGCTGCTTGAACTTTTAACATTTTGTTATTAATTTACTTAACCGCAGATGCCTTCGTGGATAAACATTTTACTCCTTGCCTGTTAATAATTATAGTTCAGCGCCACTTATCCGAATTTTTCTTCAGAAGAACTTATTTTTCAGAAAATAAAATACCGTTTCGTTTTCGAGTGAAACTTGTATCAAACTTGGTTTCTTAGTAAATTTTTAACCGTTTTTTATTCTCATTTTATAGAACGTCCAATCCTGAAGAAACATTATAAATTATCTGAAAGCTTAAAACCAGGATCAGCATTCTCTGCAGACTGTTATGCATTGTCTGGAATTCCATCACCGGGTATCGAATGGATGAAAAACGAAAAAATAATAACGTCTGGTATGTATTTTTAATTATAAACTTAACGCTTTGTATTTATTACAACGGTTCGTAAACATTTTATTCCAGATTCTGATATAAACATTCATTTTAATGGAACCCTTCATATACCATATGTTACAACCGATCATGAAGGTTTGTATCAATGTGTTGCCGCTAATTTAGCTGGAGTTGACACCTATAATTTGGATATCCGCGTAGAAGGTAATTCTTTAAAATAATTCTAATTTATATTACTCCCAGCATGTGAAAAATTTAATACAATATAATATTTTCAATCCCACTGATCAAGAAAAAGATTATTAAAATTAATTCTAGTCGTTGGAGTCTATCAAAAGAAAGCACTTAAAATATTATAATCCTTAAAAAGGACTTTTGACCCACTCCACCGTTTTCCAAAGTTTTATTTAAGTCGGTACCTTTTCTCGAAAATATTATATCCTTTCAACGATTACGTAATTCGAACAATTAAAATTTTGTTTATAATATAGTTGCACCCAGTTTTATTATCGATAACAATAATACAACAACGATCGAAGAATATATCGACAAAACTTTAGAGTTACATTGTCAAGCAAATGGTGTTCCAAAACCGTTTATTACATGGTTAAAAGATGGAATTAAACTGAAACAAAATGATGATTTCCAGTACGTTTCATTTGATAATGTTCAAATTAATTTGGATAAATGATTCATCTAATTCAATTTTTAGATTTGTTGATGAAAACACAACTCTGATCATCCCAAAAATAGCATTAAATCATGAAGGAATCTTTACTTGTATTGCATTCAATCGCGTTGGATCTGTTAACAAATCAATTTCCTTAACCGTCATTGGTATGTATTCCAAAAGAAAATTCGAACAGTAATAGAATCCTTTATAAAATGGATATGAATAATCAAATTTATTTTCAGTACCTCCATCTATTCAAAGCCCTCTGACTGATGATAAAATTATTGCCATAGAAGGCAATGAGGTGGTTCTGCCCTGTTTAGTTTTTGGAAAACCCAAACCAACTGTTTCTTGGAATATTAATTCAACATCATACGAGACTATAGGTGAAAATACAAACTTGAGGTAAGTAAAACAAGCGGCCTTACCTAGTGCAAACTTGGGAAGAAGCGTCCTTATACTTCTATTTTTCCATAGTTTTACAGCAAATCGAAACAGTTCGGGCCGTTATGAATGTATTGCTGAGAATTTGTATGATAAAGTAGGTCGAGTATGGTATTTGGACGTATTTAGTGAGTGGTAATACATATTTTAAGCATGATAATAAAACAATAATTTGTTCAAAAATGAAAAAAATCAATTTCAGCACGGCCAATTATCGAACCATCGTTTGATGAAACTATTGTGATTCGAGAAAATGAAAATATCGATTTAGTATGTCAAGCTAGCGGACATCCTAAGCCCGTTTTAAATTGGATATCAAACAAGATATTCGATCACATGTAAGTACATTTCAGATGAGTCTATTTAGAAAAGATGAAAAAATCTCAAATCACTAACTCCACAATTCGTCTCCAGGCTAAGCGTTTATTAGCCTTGGTTCACCATCCAGGCACTCGCAATGTACATAACAACACATAATCCGAAATCTTGTTCGTTCGTTTCCAGTTCTTTGCATACTTCTCGCAGCCGGCCTCTTGTTGTAGCAATAGTTGCCATGTTGCCGGCGTATGCAAATATCTGCGTGGATTTATTGAAAATAGTTTCTGTCGTACCAGTAGGAGACTCCGTCGTCTCTTTTAACACTAAAACACTAAATGTTAGATCCAAAACGTGTTATCGTTTTTAACCTTGGATATTGAGCTTTTTTACATTAGATACGCATCAGAATGTACTACTCGTAAGCCTTCTCTTTAATCTCACGACAAAAAGTTGGCCTATGATAGTTGCTTTGTAGGAAGTCCTAATTTCAAAATCTACATTGATTTTCACCAATATTATACTTTGCTAAAATATATATTATTTGCTAGTATATAAACTTAAATTGTTTTTGCTAAAATATTTTTAGTGTAGAATATGAGACATTAACAATACTTGGAAAACGAGATCAACCATCTGTAAATTATACGTGCATCGCTGAAAATGCTGCTGGTGTCACTGCGAAAACATTTACAATAATTGTCAAAGGTGAGTTTAAGTTTTTTTCTAACAAAAATTAAGGTTTCTATTCGCACAATTCTCTAATTTTATCAGTAATAGCATTTGGCTTGCTGATAGTTAAATGATCGTTTTTGTAATATATACCGCTGGATAGTATTTCAGACGATACCTCAAAAATCCACGGTATGAATGCATTTTATTGTATCCTATAAAGTACCTAAATGCACTTAAGTACTCAGGTTAAAAAAGTCATTTTATCTCACAATCTGGATGTTTATTGTTCATTATAATTCTAAACTCGTAATTAGCGACCATAGACTCGCAGGATAGCAGTTTTCATCATTTTTTAAAGAAAATCTCCTTATACTGTCCTTAAAACATTGTTGTAAAAAATTTTTGCAAAAGTTCACTTAATAATGCTATATTTTTAATTCTTTGATATTTTTAGCTCCCCCAAAATTACTGACCGCGCATTCAAATGATATTCAAATACTGGAAAATGAAACACTTTTAATGCCTTGTAAGGCAGATGGTAATCCTATTCCAGACATTAAATGGTACAAAAATGATCAAGCAATCAATAATGGAAGCATTTTTATAATTAATACTGATAATTCACTGAGTGTTCCATCAATTTTAAGGAATTTAACAGGAATTTATAAGTGTGAGGCAACAAACTCCGAAGGTGTGGATTTCTTAGTGAATAACGTTACAGTGTTAGGTAAGAAACCCAGCTCGAAATATTTAGTAATAGGTTAGATATCAACAAAAAAATAACATACATAACTGTACATATACGATAGTTTATAAAATAAAACATCTATGTTTATTGGTTATTTTCTAAAAAATATATGGTTAATTTAATATTTTCATTCAAAAATCAGGAATCTTGATTGGTTTAAAAAATCGTACGTTTAAATACGTTCTGGAATTTCTGAAATTTCCTTCCTTCTTTTGAATTCAAAAATTTATGCCAGTCGCGAAATCACCAACGAATGTTTATTTCAACAAACCATTCGTAAAATTGACAAATGACTAAAAATGAACTATTCGTCTGTTCTAATATAATATTTGGTCAAATCTTATAATCTTTATAAGAGCCGTTATTAATATTAGAACGTAAATAATATGAGCCATCATTCTCACGTTAAATAAGCAATTTTAAAAGGCTTCCGGTTGGAATATAAATTTTTACTCGGACGAATGTTTGCTTCTGAGGAATATATTGCATTTTAGTCTAGCAAAACTGATGAGACTCAAATTTATTATAATTAATTAAACTATTAATTTAATTATTTATTAAGAATCAGAGGAAGGATCAGTGAAAACATCAAGACAAAGCTTTTACTACGCAACGTTTCGTGTTCTTTATTCATACTTCTTCAGGCGGTCATAAAATGTTACTCTTAATGTTGTCAAAACCTCAAATCTTTGTCGTACTTAATTTTAAATCACAGTAATAACTTCTTAACATAAGTTTATAGACATTGTTACTATTGTGATTCGAAATTGAATACCACAAAGTGTTAATAAAGACCACAAAACGTTGCGTTAAAAGCTTTGTTTTCACTAATTCTTCATCCTCGACATCTTAATAAATAATTCATCACACAGGATCCTAATTAATAAAATTATCAATTTAATGCCTTGACTTTTTTTGATGAAAACTATTATTGAATATTTACAGTCCCACCAGAAGTAGCTAATTCCATAAATAATAATGTTGAAGTGATTGAGGGAAAAAGTGTTCAAATCGAATGTCCAATTACTGACTCATTTCCACCGCCAACAGTACAATGGTTTAAGGTATTCATTAATTTCGTCTCAATTATAATATAAATGTTTTTTTTTTTTAAATAATTTCTTTCACAATATTTTTAGAATGGAAATAATGTCGAAAATACTTTAGTTCCAAAAAATCATACACAAAATAATTTATTATTTATTCAAACAACGACAATTGCCGATGATGGTATCTACATATGTATTGCAACAAATATTGCTGGCACGGCTGAAGCTCAAGTATATCTGACGGTTTTATATCGACCGAAGATCAAAATTAAGCAAAATACACCGATTCGAATTAAAAAGCATACCGGTGATCTTGTTCAATTAAATTGTGAAGCTGATGGAAATCCAAAACCAAAAGTATGTTTTTTTTTCGGAAATTAAGTTCTCAAAAAATTTCAGACCATATTTCAATGTGATTTCAGACTCAATGGCTTCGTAACAATACGGTTATTGCAAAAGCAAATTCAACTTTATCGATAGAAAATTTAAAATTAAAAGATCGTGATAATTATATTTGCCAAGCAAGTAATCGAATTGGCAATGATGAAAGTGTCTACTTTTTAGATGTTTTAGGTAAGTATACTATTTCTTGGAAACTAATATACAAAATTTACAGTTTGGATGCGCACCCATTTTGTAAAATGTTTTCTCTTTATAAGTTTATTTTTATATTGAAAATATAACATCGGTGAAATTAGCATATCCTCAAAGGTTTCACAATATACCTACAAACTTGAATTGTTGCTAGAAAAATATCTCGCTAAAGAAATAACCTTAAAAGAAGGAGTATATCACAACAAAACACGAACCTTGCAAATTTTAAGGCCAAAATTAAAGAAGAAATCTGCAATTTGCAGACGTTTTGCAAGAAATGATTTAAAACGGATATAGTGGTTTTTCACGTTTCAAATGAATTTTTTTTAGTAATAAGATTGAAAAACTTAATTATTTTAATATCTTGGCAAAATTTTGACCGATTTGAGGGAACTTTACTTTAAAACTCACTAATTTTGGGGCATATTTTTAATTTTTATTATTCTTAAAACTTATTATAGAAACATAGAATTAATTCAAAAATTTGAAAACTCTGTCCAATATTTAGATGGTAAATTGGGCACATTTACTAAATTACAAAGTATGTAATTTTGTTTGCCAAAATTGGATAAAAATTGTTAAAGAGCAGAATTAATTTTTTTGGATTTGTGACGTAATATGGACCAAAAAATTAATTTCTTAGATATCTTATCCAATTTTTAATAAGTGAACTTTTTTTTATCATCATCATTTGTTCTAAATTATCTCTTTTAAATCATCTGTCTTAGGAAACCTTACTTTTAATTTGTAACTAAATTTCGAATGTCATAATTTACGTTTAATCTGATTACTTTAGCCTCGTACCTATTTGTTGCAATTAATTTAACAGATAAAATTTAATATTTTAGAACCTCCAAAAATTCAAGGACCTGATTACGAACAAATTGATGTAAATCGTGGACAACCAACAATAATTATGTGCCAAGTGACTGGATTTCCACAACCAGATATTATTTGGTCGAAATCAAGGTGCGTAAAATATATTTCAGTCCTCATAGAACATCAAGGAAAAGTCTTATTTGTTGTATAATTAGATTCCATTTCAGAAACAACTTGCGATTAATTTTTAATTTCAGGGCAAAATATTGAGAAATTCATTTACCCATAAGGTTTGAAGCTCGTAGTTTAGTACCAAAATGTTCACCAAATCTTTTATGGGTACCGGAGCCTTAAGCACTTGCCCGTTTTTTCTGAATTTTATTCAAATAACTATAATTTTCATTTGTGCTAAAAACTTCGGTTTGAATTTTGGTTGGTGGGAAATTTTCTGGCCTGTTACAAAACTTTTTTCTATCGATTTATGTGTCCACCTAAAATATTTTATTTTATGTATAGTACAGATATACCATTAGATCAACTTGGAATTGAAATTGTGGACAATAATTTAAAAATTTCATCCATGGACTATCAACATCAGGGCAGTTATAAGTGTGAAGCAATCAACACTGAGGGCGTTTCAACCAAATCCGTCAACATCAAAATGAAAAGTAAAGTTTTAATGGTGAACTTTAATGTGGCTACGGATTTTTAAGGTATAAAATTAACTTTTAAACGAAATTTTACTTTTCAGTTGAACCAACAATAACGGTAACACCAAAAAATAGAACTATAATTGTAAAAGAAAATGATCAATTCATCTTGGAATGTATTGTAGAAGGAATTCCTAAGCCAGAATTACATTGGGATAAAAATGGTGATGAATTAACAATTGAAAATTTTCAACGTGAATTTACTGCACGTAGTTCTCCAATAGACTCACATTTAACTCGTTACACACTAATCGCTCGAAATGTGACGGCTTCGCTTAGTGGACATTATCATTGTAATGCAAGTAATACATTGGGAACAAGTTCTTCGGAGTTCAACGTTACTGTATTGAGTAAGTATTATTAACTTAAATCGAATTTACAATGTGTGCTGCTTCAACTGTTATAACACTCGTGTTTTGGACCAAAAGATAACGCTTCAAATAATTTATACTTTCAAAATATAGTACTCAAAAAGTTATATCATATGATCCAAAAAAAGTCATCACTTTAGGAGGATATCATTTCATGACCTCCTAAAATATAGAAATAGGTACGCTGTTTCATCAAAATATCAACCGAATATTTTAATCGATAACGATTTTTGATACAACGATCTCTATCTAATCAAGTATTTCCTATCTAGACCAGGGTTGATAATTTTTGAAACCAAAAAAAAATTATATTAGGATGAAAGCCATTGGAAAACGGATTAGAATATAACAAAAATGAAAGGAAAAACAATTTATTGGCGATCTGAGGTCGGGAAGTGGATGGGGGTGAATTTTTTTGGGTAAAACACGGTTTATCTGGATTTCCGGCAAAACTACAAGAACTTTGGAAAAAATTTGTAGGTAATAAAAATATCTACAACTTTTATATTAACACTTTTTTAGCATAACCTCAAAATTTATGTAAAAAATTGAAATAACCTTTTTATTTCTATCTTTTACAACAAAAATTTTTTCTCACAAAATTTGGTGAAAACTTATTAAAATATTTACTTTTTCACCTTATCTTGAATAAATATTGAAAAATCACCCTAATTTTCATTCGAAAAACTATGAGATTATGTGAAAAATATGTAAATACAAAAGTTGTAGATCTTTTTATTATCTACAACTTTGCCTTTTAAATTTTTTCCATAGGACTTGTAGTTTTACCGGAAATCGAGATAAACTGTGTTTTACCTTTAAAAACTCACCCCCTTCCACTTCCCGGCCACAGATCGCCCGTAAATTATTTTACCTTTCATTTTTGTTATACCTCTGTAAAAAATGTTACACGTTAACCGAATTATTTATTTCAGCATCACCTAAACTAAAATTGGGTAGAAACAGCCAAAATAATTCGATTGAAGCAATTGAAAACACACCTGGAGTATTTATATGTAATATTGATCTGGGAAATCCACCAGCGAAAATTACATGGTACAAAAATAATAAAATATTAACGGAAGATAACAAAATTCATCAAAATGGAACAATTTTAAAAATTTTCGATGTCAATATTATGGATGCTGGAATATATAAATGTAGTGCTTCAAATCCAATTGGTGAAATTGGACAATCGTTTAAATTCGATGTTCTAGGTAGGTTTTTTTAAATAAGTCATTTCAGATGGATGAAATTAATTATAGTTTTCTAAAACAGTTCCACCAAAAACTGACAGTGCATCACAAGTTCCAATTGATGTTGTGTTGGGCGATGATTTGAGATTATATTGTGATATTTCTGGTCATCCAAAACCTTCAATTATGTGGTTAAAAGAATCATCTCCAATTGAGAAAGTTAACTCAACGGACCAATTACTGGTAAAATTAACTTGTTTATATTTTTTAATCGAAAATCATAAATGAAAATACGACTTCATGTCCATTTGATGTGAGTTCCCTTCTTACATCCTATTTGACGACGCTAAGGCAATTTACCGAAATTTCTCATGGTTATATGGGGGGTATAGACCAGAGTAGAAGCCTTTAAAAATGGTAAAAACTGAGAAAAAATTATAGTAGAATGGTTATCTCGTTTTCCAGTAAAATTAGAAGTCCCAAAATACAGAAATCAAAAACCAAAAACTTGGTTATTTCAATGTTTCATATAAAGGGTTGAGGCTATGTGAAAAAAGTGTAAAGACAAAAGTTGTAAATCATTTTATTATCTACAACTTTGCAACTTAACTTTTTTCCATTGGACTTGTAGTTTTGTCAGAAAACGAGATAAACCATGTTTTACCCTTAAAAACTCACCCCCTTCCACTTCCCGACCTCAGATCGCCAGTAAATTATTTTTCCTTTCATTTTTGCTATACTCTCTTCCGTTTTCAATGGGTTTCATCCTTCTATATTTTATTATGGCTTCAAAAATTATCGATCCTGATCTAGTAATGTTAGCGATATTTTGATTTTTGACTATAAGATATTTATTTCTCTTAGATTAATTTAGTTAAATTCGAATTCTCAATCTTTTTTTAGATTCTTAAAAACGCATCAACTTCAGATAACGGCGAATATACATGTGTTGCACTTAATAAGGCTGGAACTTCGAAAATGTCCTTTAATGTTAAAATACTAGGTAAAGAAATCGTGGCTCTTCTATATGAACAATTTTAAATATTATTTTATTTCTGATAGAACCTCCGAAATTTTTGGATAATTCTCCAGCAGAATTAAATATAAATACATCTATAAAACATGGATTTGTATTACGATGTGATATTGGAGGTAATCCCACACCAAATATCACCTGGGAAAAAGAAGGTCGTCCACTTTTCAACCGTTTCAATATCACTGCATATCATATTTCATCGGATCAAACTTATTTACAAATTTCAAATCCAAAAATATCCGATGCTGGCAAATATTTATGCGAAGCCCAAAATTCCGTCGGGATGTTACGACGGCAATTTAACGTTTTCTTAAAAGGTATTTCTTACAATTTCAATTTTGTTTGTAGTCTAAAATAATTAATTGATTTTAAAGTTATGGCTGAATGGAATTCTTGGTCAGAATGGACCGAATGTAGTGTGACCTGTGGAGAAGGAATTCGTACACGTGAACGACTTTGCAACCATCCCGAAGAATTTGAAAACAGCACAATTGCTATCGATTTAAGTGGTTGTATAGGAACAAATACTGAATCCCAAAAATGCATCCAAAATCCATGTGCGATAGATGGCGGTTGGAGTGACTGGACTTACTGGACATCATGTTCAGCTACTTGTGGGTCTGGTGTTCAACATCGTTATCGATACTGTAATAACCCACCACCAGCTTATGGAGGAGCAAATTGTTCTGGTTCAAATATTGAGGAAGTTGTTTGTAATGATATACCCTGCCCTAAGGATGGTGATTGGTCTACTTGGTCAGAATGGAGTCCATGTTCCACAACATGCGGAAATGGTGTTCGTTATCGTAGTCGTGAATGTGATAGTCCAAAACCGGAATATGGAGGAAAAGATTGCGAAGGCAATCATGTGGAAACACTAGAATGTATCCAGGAACCATGTCCAGGTAAGTTTTAAGCAATACCTAGAAAGAGAGATATTGGGTTTGTCACTTTGTGCTAGAAGACATTGAGTTCAGATGATGGACCAAAAGGTCTAGATACAAGGGATGCGGTTGCTGTTACCCTCTTAATATACTCTTCTGTAATAGAGATTAACCTTCTATATTTAACTGCCATAACTTAATCAAGAAAATATTTTAGTAAATGGAGGTTGGAGTGAGTGGGAACCATGGAGTTCATGCTCAACAACATGTGGCTTAGGAAGAAAAGTCCGAAAACGACATTGTACGAATCCTGTTCCTCAATATGGCGGTAAAAAATGTAAAGGCGATGCACTAATGGTATAAAAAAAACACAACTTTTTTGAAAATTTCCACTAATTAAAATCTCATACTAAAAGATTACAGGATGCACGGCTATATGTTTTGATGAAGATCACCCACAACCAATTAAATACAACATTAAGGGTAATATAAATGGCATCCCTGTTTTGAGTCGTATTTGGGCCGAAACATATTTAGACGGTTCAACAAAAACATATAAATTTAGATCTTTTGAAGAACAGGTAAAATTAAACTTCTTATATCGATATGTAAAACATTTTACATTTCAAATATTTCAATAGGATAGTTGGCGTCCATCTCTTGTATTTTTGGTAGCTCCTACGCCAACGAATATGCTTGTGCTTGAGCATAAAGACCAATCGGAAGAAATCGATGATGTCTATGGTGATGACTTCGATGATGAAAATGAATTTGAACAGGAAACCAAAGTATCATTCCAAGAGGGTAATTATATTTTATTATTTTTAAAAGTATTGGCCCGAAAGACGGGCTTAAAAAAACCTTTTGAATCAGATACTACAAATTTTTGGTGTATAGACTTAAATATCGACACTTTGCCTGCATGCATAATATCTCAGCTTGGTGCTTTCGGGTGCAAATCAAAAACTGTAAATTTATTTGATCCTTTTCTATGATCGGTCGATATATATTGTAATAATCTAGGAACCCCATTTCCAAAAGTCGTCGAGGATGACAAACATAATTCTGTGATTTTTTTCTAGGCCAAGAAGTTGTTATACACCAGGAAGGTAAAATACATCCAGAGAATGGAATTATGGAAGTGTTTATTCAAATGGATGGCGAATTTCCAATTGTACAATCTGAGTCCAAAGTAATTATTGATCCATATACAGGTAATTTTAATCACCCCAATTTCCTACTTTAGATTTTTTTCTTCATTCTTTGCATATTTTCCCCAAATTTTACTTAATTGAAGCGGAAATACCTTAAAATCAGAATAACTCATACCGCCACTACAAAATGTAGGAAAGATTTATCTATTCCTTGCTTATTATTTTTCCCTCAAGACCTCTACGCTATTTTAAAGAAATAAAGAACCGTTTAATGCAATATCAATTATAATCATTCATCAGGCGTCAACGTCTGAAAGTCGCTGCATGTCTCAAAATTGCATAACTACAACTGATTACATTTAGCATCTGTAGCGATCCTTAGCGACCGCTAAAAGCTATGACTCTAGATTTGAACATTGTGCAACAACCGACCTCTTCATCCGATTCGGGACGACAAATGAAATTTGGCAGAAAAATTAAAAAAAAAAATAATATCGAAAAAATAAATAAATAAGTAATTTTTATTTTCAGAAAACTCTATTCCAACTAGTAAAACTACCAGGCAAACATCAGCTAATAATTATATTACAATCGACGGTAAACCAATACAATATTCGTGGAATAGCAAAATTAAGCATAAAAATCGCCCACAATTACGAAAGTAAGTGCAAGAATGCATTGAAATTTTTGTTAAATTTTCAAAAATGTTTTCCAAATATTTCAGGCTTATGGTAGAGAAAATTTCAGCCGAGAATATTGCTGCAAATTTTGATCCAAGAAAGAATGAGTTAAATCTTGTAATGACTACAAACGTTGAAGATGGTTTGGATTGTCCAACCGGTTTCGAGACAGACCGATCTCAGAATATTTGCGTAGGTAAATTAAAACAGAATTTTATAATTAGATTCTGAATGAAAATGAATAATATTGAATACCGGCAAGATTATTTTGACATGAATACGTCCATGTTTTCGTTTCATAAGCTGGAGCTGCCGTACTAACACCATCTGTTGGTACTTAAGTGAACGAAGTCGGTAAGTATGAAATATACTATATCGAAAATTCGCCATCTCTTACCAAGCCATCTCTTGGTAAAAGAGTGAACGAAGTCGGTAAGTAAGAGATCATCAACATCGACATTTCGTTATATGTCCATAATTTTCATATCCGCGACCCGTGATTAATACGCACTTTGAAATAAACTCAATTTGAAACAGTGATTCGTACTGCCCTTGCCAAATATCTTCTTATACACGGATATATTCACGTAAAAACCATATCAAGAATTTAGCCAACCATATTTTTACAAACGTTTGATAGAATGCAGTGTGTTATGTTCTTGACATACTAATGGTAAAATATAGAGTATTTTATAAAATAAATAATCACTTTGTTCTTCTTCCCATGCATTAAAATAATGATTGTAATATGTTCGTCAGCTTATTACATATCACACTAGGTCCTTTAAGTAATTTGCAATCTGGGAATATTTTCTCAAAATTTTAATCATGTTAATATAATAAGTATGTTGCTTTTAATAAAAATTGCTTATCGATATTCTATATTATTTATTCAAAGAATTAAAAATAAAATATCAATCAACATTAATAATTATTTTGTATTCAACAAATCAATTTTATATTTATTATTTATCCGTTTAGATATTAACGAATGTGCTAAAAATCTTTGCCACTCATCACAAATATGTCAAAATACCGTGGGCAGTTATAAATGCTCCTGTCGTAATGGTTATAAAGCTTTGGGAAATGGATTTCGGTGTTTAGGTAAGATATTATATTTAAAATTTACTAAATTTTTTTATACTAATTTAATTTATATAACATTTTTATTCATAATCAACTCATTTGTGCATACTAAACATTATTTAGCTTAAATTTTGAAGGAAAGTGTATATAAGTGCCATGGAGATATAAGTGACAGGACCTCTTATCGTAGAATGATCCTTTTGTATAATAACTATGAAGATGAACATATATGACGTCATTTATGCAAATCTCCTTCTTTGTTTAATTAAGAATTTTATACGTCCATATTTTGATTATTTTCACAGGTGAAATTATACCTGAGTTCACAGGTATAATTTCATATTTCTTACTCATTAAAACATTATACTTCTCCCATTTGACGATGCAACTTTAATTGCATGGGTTAACTTTGAAGGGGGTTTCATTTCAACCAAATTGAAATGAATTTCAAAAAATCAAACATAATTAAAAATTAAAATCTTAACAAAAAATGATCCTTTTGTATAATAACTATGAAGATGAACATATATGACGTCATTTATGCAAATCTCCTTCTTTGTTTAATTAAGAATTTTATACGTCCATATTTTGATTATTTTTATTAAAAATAACTTCAAATTCATGTACGTGAAATAAAAACGCTTCAATTGAAGTGATAAAACAAAATCAGTGCATCTTCCCTATTGTGAACTATATATAAGTTTCAAATATCTATCTCATTTATCATAAAATCAATTACAAAATTCTGTCCGAATAGACAATCTGAGTATTAAAAAACAAGTTAATAAAATAACGTGGCAAAATGTTTCAGATATTAACGAATGTATAATGGACATCCATGAATGTTCACATTATTGTGAAAATTTACCTGGCGAATACCGTTGCAATTGTCCAAATGGAATGATTTTAGGTGCTGATCGCCATACTTGTATCAAAATTAAGAAAAGTATGTTCTCATTAACTTTTCATTCCTTTTACAAATCAAATGAACGTAATGGATTTTTTTCCAGAGAATAAAATGAAATTAAATAATGATGGATTCATACATCCAAGGAATTTTATGGATGAATTAAATGATCATCCAAATAATTATTCGAATGAACTGGATTATCCACTTTCGGACTATGGATTCTTTAATACAAGTGATGAATGTCCGACAGGATTCTATCCCGAAAATAACGAATGTCTTGGTAAGATCTTGTGTTTTTTTTTGTGGGTGTCCATTTTATGCTTACGTTTATCAAAGTCGTTAGAAAAATTCCATCAACCCTTTGAGAAAATTTACAAGAATACTAACAAAAAAATTGGTATTCTTCATTTGCGTCTTATTTTCACTTGTTTTATCAAAATTAACCGTCAAATCGAGGCGCAACGGATATCGTAATCTACCCTACTTATGCAAAATATGCTTTAATATCCAATTTTTTAATCAGAAAAATTTTCAAAATTAATATAGCGTATATGTTTTTTAGATATAAATGAGTGCTTAGATGATCCAAAAATATGTTCCAATGCGCATACATGTTTGAACACTAAAGGTTCATATCTATGCATCCCAGCACCATGTCCAGAATATGCGAAGCGTGATATTCGCACAAGGTAAAATTTTATATAGCTCACAAACAACAATTTTTTTTTCATATATCATGCATACATCCTTTTTTTTTGTTACTCAATAAATATTAAATTTCAGCTCGTGTATTCAATATTGCAATGATACCAACAATGCAGAAATATGTTCGGAAAATGCTAAAATCACGCAAACAATTGCATATAAAACTTTATCAATCATGGAAAAAGATATTGTAGCGGGGGATCCATTAATGGAATTAGATATGGAAACTTTTGGGAAACGTTCAAAATATGTTTCTTATTTTTTGCAGGATAGTACATCAGGTAAATTTTTCTAATTTTCTAAAAGAAATCTTTTGAAGATATCGAGCTCGGAATACGACTTCAATATGTCAAAAACTAAGAATTCAATCCTTAATTTTGGAGTCAAAATTATATTTTGAACATTATCTTATGAAGTTTCATCCAAATTAGAGACAACAAAATTTTTCAGTCTTTCACAATTTTGATAAGCCGAAAATATTCAGAAATAAAATTTTGACTAAAAACGAGATTAATCTATAAGATATAAACTACAAAAAAGTGATAATCATAATTAATGGGGAATGTTTACAAGAGAAACCCAGAAAACTTTTTTGTACCCCACTTTGGATGCCAGTACTCTAGGAAAATCCTATCGTTTACAAATCTCGATGGAAATTTAGTTTGGATAAGTATGATTATAATAATTTTAACAGATATAAATCGATTTTATTCCAGATCTTTTTGAAATATATACAACTCGAAGAGGTTATGGAAAATTAGTATGCTATGGATTTCCCGAAAAAAATCGAGTTCACAGGTATAATTCAGATTTCTTACTCATTAAAACATTATACTTCTCCCATTTCACGATGCAACTTTAATTCCATGGGTTAACTTTGAAGGGGGTTTCATTTCAACCAAATTGAAATGAATTTCAAAAAATTAAACATAATTAAAAATTAAAATCTTAACAAAAAAGTTAACAAAAAAAAAGAAGAAAGTAAAACGACACCTCTATAATAAAGACAATGTCTAATGTAATATATATTGTATTTTATTTATTTTTTAATTTCGAACACAAATAACTCAAAAAATACGTTATCCAAACGTTTTGAAATTTGGTATGGAAATCATCAAAATATTCCTAAAAATGTCTGTCTTGAAGTGAAATATTTTTTAAAACAGCTCGGTGCCCCCTTCTTCATTGTTAACTTTCCAGTAGAAAGTTCTTGTAATGAGTCCGATTCTTTGAATTTTGATTTTTGACATGGCTTTTTTTGAGTTCTCTAGAACCAAAATCCGTCTTTCGAGTGATGTATGTGCGTGTGTGTATGTAGGTGCATTTGAGTTTTGCGTCTCAATTATCTCGAGAACAAATAATGATATAGGCTTGGAACCAATCGCCACAATTCATTCGACGCAAACTAACGTATCTTAAAACTGCATGAGTATTCAACAAAATTGATTCAACCATTTTTCGATAAAGATAAAAAACAAAAGAAAAAATATCCATATTTGTAATAATAAACAAATTATTGTTTTCATATTCTACTCCTTGAGGAAAGTCACTGTCCTTGCCCATACATCCTTAAAAACCATACATCCTTATTTTGCTGCCAAAATTGAAATATTGATTACTATTAAGCCAGTTCTACATAGTCGGTAGTCACTTGTCGGCTAGTCGTAAATATGCTCATTGCAAGCGACTTTTGATATATATGGATATAAATGTCAAATAAAGATTACAGTGCGATTGCTTACGACTAGCCGGCAAGCGAATACCGACTATGTAGAATGATCCTTAGTAAAAATTATTGAAAAAGTTTTCTTTCATTTTCAGATTAGTTGCGATTGGAAATGCTTATAAGAATGCCAAAAAAACACAATTATTGTCAACTACAAAATATATCATACATGTTTATGTGTTTGATTAAAATTTTGTAAAACTTATAATTTACGGTGGTCGTTTCAATCAAAAATTAATCCAAAATTAGTCCATAAATAGTAATCGTTAATTGTTACATAATCAAGAAATTAACATAAAAAATTTGATTTTAAGATACACAGGCCAGTAGAAATGACCATTTTAACTATATGGTGAACAAAATATCTTTATCCAGAGGGCGATGACTATTTTTCTAAAACATTTAAACTAACCAAAGGGAAATTTAAACTAAATTAAATTATTGTGCGATAAATTGTTGAATAGCAGCTTGTGTTTAAAAAGTTTTTTTTTTTTAATTGATAATTTTTTAAAAAACATCGTCTTAGAGATTTTTTAAATAAATTAATTCTAATATCCTAGAAAATAGGAATCTTTTAGTAAAGCTATATTAAAATTATTCTACTAGTAAAAAATATTGAATTTTAAGATGGTTTATCTTTAAAAATTTTGACTTCTTAGCCACATTTTTCGTTCTAATTCGACCAAAGTGAAAATTAATTGATGAAAAACGATCACGAAAAATGATTTTGTAAATATTAGGTACTAACGCTAGTTTATAAATAATTTTAAAAGAAATTTATTAAATTAAGTATAAAATGCGGTAGAAAAATTATTCACAAAATTATTATAGTATTTTGGGCTTACAGCGGTCAGATGAAGTGTTGCGACAGTTTCAATATTCAGAGAAGATATTAAATAAATTAAATCGAGACTCCCAATCAAAATACTGACGATTTGAGGCAAGGTCGTGACAGTATTTCGAAAACACAAATACATTTACAACATAAAACCCTTCAGTCAAATTTTTATTAGGGTCAAGTAAGTGGTATGATAAATGAAACACAATAAATTCTAGGTAAAAATGAGACAGTCATGGATTTTAATTTATCCAAGCAGTTATAGAGCTATACCCAAGCTTAAAAAAAGGTTAAAAATGAACCTGAATATACGATATCTCATTTTTAACCACCATTATCTGTTTTTTACCCCAAAGGTAGAATGAAAATGAGACAGAATAGACAAGTTTTTCTATTATTGTTGCCCAGTCAACTTTTCATTAACTAAATATCTTTAAAAAAAACTATGTTTAACAATAAAATCGAAAATTATCATTTAGAAAAATAAAAAGTTATGTTTAAGTCGATTCAGCTTCATGTCATGGTCCGGCTGATTTGATTATTTTTTCATCATCTTTGAATTAATTTTTATCATGGCAAAATATATAAATGAAAATTGAGTAGATTTGCACACCTATTTTATACAAAAAAATAGGAGGAAATTTTGAACCTTCTATGGACAAAGTCATGAGAAAAATACAACCAGGATACAATCAGGTACCTACCGCATTTAATAATTTTCTGATTTATAATTTATTTTACACATATAACATAATTATGAAAGAAATATTGTAATTTTCCCATAAATAATAAAGAATATTTAGAACAGTACAATAAATCAAAATTGTTTTTATTTTACAAATTTTCCCATGCAATGACGTCAAAAAATTCGTTCAACGTCATTAAATTCGATTAAAATCTGATAGCAAAAAAAAAAACTAAATAACTTCGTAACAGAAATTACTTCTTACATTTACTGAGAATACCATTTTCAATGGAAATTGTATAGACAATTTCCAATGGTGAATCCGAATCCTCAAATAAAAAAATTGGTAATATTTTCCTGTCCTGTTCAAAAGTTTTTGCTTGGAAGAATTGCCTAATTTTTCAAAGAAACCTGCTATAACTTTTGAAAATACTCATTCAACCCACCTCATATTTTTTTCCTCTATCACTTGTTGATCTTTGGAAAATTTTTCTCTCTCTTTCTATCATCTCTAACTAGTATCTCTCTCTCAATTTGTGTTCTCCCCGTCCGATTACACTTTTCGTAACGCTCTAGTCACGCATTTACTACTAATCCCCAAGTCAAACGTGCCTAAAGGAGTTTTATTCCAAAAATTTAAGCATTTCAAAAGTTCTAGCAGTTTTTATTGAGACACTAGGCAATGCAAACAAATACTCTATAACTTTTTTCAAGAACGGAACAGAAAACTGCTGCCTCTTTTTATTTTGAGGGACTTGGATCACCAATATTTCAATAAATCTTCAATAAAAATCTCCAATTTGGGTATGCCCAAATCATCGTTAAGTATAAGAAACCCTTTGACGCATAAAATTTCATGGTTGCATAAATATTTTTAAATACATAAAATTATTATTATATTTAATTTTTTTTCTTTTAAAATAATAAAAACCATCAAAGGTAAGTTTCGTGAATAGATTTCAATATTTTTGTTGTTGCATTGTATTCAAAAAAAGATACGTACCTATAGACGACGGAAGCAATATGACAATTTTATGTCATGGCCATTTAACGACTAATATATTTGACTATAAAAAACGTGAGAAAATATCGCGCATATCAATTATAGATGACATACAGTCATACACAATAGTAATTAACTCTATTAGTTAGATTGCAAATGGACGATCATCATGAAAAAAAAAAACTATTCACATCTGTTGTACATTGATAAAAATTCAATGCGTAAGCTAAATAAATTTCAATTTAAACAGTTCATAATTAAAAATAAACTAATTCACATTATGTTCCAAGTGCCAAACATTTCATTTATTTTTTTTGAAGTTATACTTCTTTATACGCGTTATGAAAAAAATGATGATAGTGATATTTTAAGATGCGTGCGCATTACCGTCACACAAAATTCACAGATTGAAGCTGTTGTTATGATTTCTTAAAAATCAATCATAATGTCTACCGAAACTGTTATCTTTGTCGATGGCACGGCCATGTAATCCTCTTGGCAACCGAAGCATGTTTCGACTTGCCGCCATTCCCGATTATCCATTGTTGATAACTATTTCAAGTTTTGGAAAATTATCCCTACCAAGACCTAATCTATTATTTTCACTCGAAAGAATAAATTCTCCTACTACCCACTTGGATTGAAGATGTTTGACATGCAAATATAAACACAAAGCGTTGTGTATCTGGACAGAGACCGGTAACCCTGCAAAGGCAGTGAAACTGGTTACACAACGCCAAAAAGCATCTGGCCTAAGAAACACATTCTTTGGAGGTTTATACCCATTACTTAGTCCCAAGGGTAAACTGGACGAACCCAATGCTGATGTATGCAGCTCTCGCGTACGCAGTACTCATGTATGCATCTGGATTAATTTTGCATCTTCACTTATCACGAAAACGTTGTAATTTCAAAACCTTTGTCTTCGATTGATCTTGTAAAAACACCTTAAATTTCCGTTCAAAGCTTTCCACCATGAAACTGTTCACCCGACCACCCACAACTTAATCCTTATGACTACAAAAACCTTTTTCCAATCTATAATCCTTTATCCCGTAATAATCCTTTCTCGGAAATCCCGGAAAACTGGGTCAATTCGATCTACGTGCATACAGCTTTTAAGATCTTTAATTAAGTTGTAAAGACGACTTATTGTAAGTTTTTAAATACAATTTTGTAAATCTCTATGTAAATAATATATAAGATATCATATTATAAGTAAAGCTTAGGCTAGTAACTATAGTTTTAAGTTGAAATGTAAATATAATTTCATAATAAATAAACACTAAATTGTATTAAAATTGAATTGACTAAGGTACTGCATATATAGTATACATCTAAATACTCTAGTTATACCATAGACATGGACGTCAATTCGTTCGGTCAATAATTTAAAATTCAAATAAGGGACTAATAAAACATCAATTAAAACAACAATAATTAGAAGATATTACAATGAAAAGTAATGAATTTTAAATAGATACTAAACAGTAATAAAATATGAATAGTTTCAAGTGTGTTTCATACGTATACATTTATTTACTTAAAACATGATAATATTTAAAAATACAAAATGCATTCATCATTCAACACTAATTATTTTACTGACTGTATATAATGTACTTAGAAGGTCACACACCACACATCATTGTTATAATCATTACATTGTTGTCCAACAAAACTCTATTACCCAAATAAACAATGGAATCAATGTGTTTTATTATTTTTTATATATACATAAAGAATAAAAAATCATTGACTTATTTTTGATTGATCTTACATCGTCGATAAATAATATTTGAATATTTAAGTAACATTATGAAATTTAATGTTAAACTGGAAGAATTGTCTAAATTTTCTATATTTCAAATGCAAGTATGAAACTATACTCAATATCAGAACAAAAATTGAAATTTAAATTAAATTTAATTCAAAAACAAACGTGAAAACAATGCTTAACTTGTAATTTATATGGAGATACTAACGCCATAAGATAATATTTCTCTCTTTGTTTATTGGAAATTTTGAATGTCCATATCTTGTTTTAAGAATTTTAAAAATTAACTTTAGATCCATTTTCGTCAAATAAAAACGCTTCAATCGCGTAGTTTAGTATGTTCCTCAAAATATTGATTTCTTAATAAAAATTACACACAAAATCGAAATTTTGAACTACATCGGAGAAATCGTGTTCACCACCAAACATTTTGTTTTTTTTGAAAGACCTTCAGCAGATCGTTGCAGAATCAATATTTTTTCAAAAGTAGAAAGCCTTTATAAACTTAAATGTTGGCACTGAATGTAATAATTTTTTAGTTTTTTTGTAAAATAAAACACTTTTTCACAATATAAGTATAAAAAAAAAACCTCGTTTTTCGTTCTTCTAACTGTGTAAAACTCCATAAACGGGAGTATTTTTATAAAATGATGGATGCAAATTGTTTGAGTGTTCCAAAACAAGCGTAAGAAAATTCTTATTTTACAAATTGGATACACAACAAGAAGTAAGTTTTCATGTAATGGAATATTGAAAGATTAATTTTTTGAAGTTATACTTCTTTTGGTGCGTTTGGATGAGAGTGAATTTGTGAGCTGCGCTCGTACGATCCCATAAAACTGACATGATGAAGTTGGCTACAGAATAGAATTAATAATATATATTTCTTTAAATGACTAAGTTAACTTTTATACTTGTCACTCACATGCCTATTCAATCATAACCAGAAGAACCTATGGATATAGCTTTGTATATTTTAAATATTTAAAAAATATATTTGACTCGTTCACATGATCATTAATGATTGTTTATTTTGATTGTATATCTATTTTTACTAAAATAAAACCCTTTTTGATTAATTTTAATATTTTTCTTCGATCTTTACTTTTTTGAAATTTTTATTTCAAAGAAGTATAACATCTAACTCGAGTATATAAGTACACACACACACATTTTTTTCGTTAATAATAAACCAATAAATGTACGTTACATGATAATTTCCTGGATATTTTCTCAAGGACTTTTACGAACAAAACATAATTAGTATAACCTCGTTTAAATCGTGGTTAAAGTATTTGGTGTGATCGCTAATTAAATTAATATTAAATCATTCATTGTTCGGTTTAATAAAAATGGTTTTTGATTTCATAATAAAAAATATAATCTGTTTCAATAAATTATCTTACTATTTATAATAATGTGTGATTATGGCCTGTAGATAATTCAAGGGGTCTTCTTGGATCACGATTTAGTATTTAATAAAAAAAAAACTAAAGACAATTATTTGTGATTTGTTACTTCTTAAGTAATATTCGTTGATCAGTTAAGTAAAATTTGTCATAGTAAAATTTTAATATCGAAGTCAATTTTTTATAGCTGCAGAACTAACGGTTGGTTCGAGTAAAGTATTTGGTTCAAAGATAAAACGTGTTGATATTTGATAATTCATTATCAAGTTTAATTTTTACGCTTACAGCCGTCCATGGGAAACGGGATAATTCAAGGGACAAATATCTCTTTATCGCTTGTGAATTTTTTTCATTTGCAGAAGGTTTTCCATTCAGTTTTTCTCTTATGTAAATACGGGATTAGATTTTTCCAGTTATAGTTTCAAGAATTTTTAGGACATATAACATAAATAATTAGAAAATAAAAAATGGTTTATAAATAACCATTAATTTTGGAAACAACCTCTTTCAATAAAAAAAACAACTGAAGATAACAGTTGTTTAAATACCCGATATATTCATGAAATACATTAATACAGCTATGCAGAGTTTATTATACTATAATTTTTATTATAACTATTATTACATTAATTATAATACACATTTTACTTATGTCATAATTAGCTGTATTTGCGCTAAAATTGTGGCGAATAAAATTGTTTTAAACTCATTTTTTTGCGTCGACCAGGTGGCCAAGCAATAATGGACTAATTATTTTGTTAGTGACTTCAATATTTTGAAGCATAACAAACTTTGAGATCAAAATTTAATATACCAACATTTATTTCAAATATATCGAGTATAAAAACTTAAATCCATCAATTATTTAAACTTGTACGTGCATTCGAAAATTCTATGTGATCTATGAACTCCATATTTATAGAACTTTTCTGGATGAAAAAATTGGTACACGAATTAAGCAAATTTCTAGAGACGTATTTATAAAGACCATGATATGCTTATCAGCACTGGAACTGCCATACAAGTCTACTAGAAATCACTCCGGTCGTTCACAGAATAACGGTGGTGTTTTGAAAACCAAATTAGGGTCCTTCGAATCAGATTCAACGTCATTCTGTCCAACACTTTTATAAAACACATATGACGTTTCTATTACCTCCTTGTACAAAACAAACGAAGTATTATAAGAGCGAAAAAATTCAGACCATTCAAGGAAAATCCATTTTGAATATATTCTAAATGTTGTTTGGTTTTGAAGTGACGTCTTTAAATCTACTTACGATTTAAGTATTACAAGAGCGAAAAAAATTCAGAGTTTAAACCTTTCAAAGAAAATCCATTTTGAACATTTCTAAATGTTGACTGGTTTCGAAGTGACATCTTTAAGTCTACTTACGTTTTAAGTCTTACATTTACTTCTAATCAAATTTATCTCTCTTTTTGTACTATTTTGAGCACACCAGTTTATAAGTGTACATGGAAGTCATATGTTTATCTCAGATTACTCTTTTTTTTCTAAATCACACAATGAGACAATTGAACCATGCGCAAATAATTGCGGTTTGATAGCTCTGTAATCGTTTGTTAGTTGGTAAAGAACACATTGAAAATACAAGCATATTTTATGGTTTATGATTTTCATTTTGAATGAATCACTTTTGTAAAACAAGGAATAAAAAAATTATTGTAATGTCCTTTAAAACGTAATTCATTAAAAAAAAAAAAAAACATAAATTAATTGCAATAAGATTATTTTTTCCAACATTGTAAAAAAACTTCATGACTAAAATAAACTTTTGTTTGCTTCAATCAACTTGCTGGCTTCAACTTCTGTAAAGTTCCTTGCTTCAATCCCTAATAAATATTATTTTAATCAGGAAATTTTCATTTTTAATTTATCAATTTATTGGGCTTTAAAATTCGAGTATAACATTTTACAACCGCAATTAAGTTAGCCTGGAAATGTAATAAAATTTATTTAACCAAATTAAAAAAAAAATTGCTCCATAAATGTTCTATCAGGATCCGTAATTGCTCCAGTAATTAGGTAATTATTTAATTAATTATTTGCAAACAAAATTACAAAAACTATTTTCCTTATATCTCAACTAATTAATGCTATTTTCTATACTTTTTTTAATTCAATAAATTGCTCCCGATTTGCTCTTTCGATATTAATCCATTTATTTAACAATTACTATTATTTATGAATAATTAATTAAAATTATTAATTACGATTTAAATAGCCACCGTAAGACTATGATCAGAAAATCAGATGTAACTAAATAACATGTATTTTATATTAGATCCCGCACAGGGTAAAATTTCTACATAAGACATCAGGTTTTCTGACCAGAAATTCTAATCAGAAAATCTGATGGTGTATGCGTACATATAAGGCTGTCTGAAGTAGCATCAGAATTTCTGATCAGAAAATCTTACAATGTTGTCTGATGTAGGCCATCTGTTAGTTAAAAAAGTAATTAATAAATTTAAAATAGTTGAATGTTCATTGGTTTATTGTGGTTCATTGTACATATCCGATGATACCCGATGATATGCGCTTGCTTAAAAATTTTGTATGATCAGATTTTATTATAAGAATTTTTTATAGGACTATCCAATGGTATGCGTTGACCATCAGATTTTTTGATCAGAATTTCTGATCTAAAAATGGTAATTGTATCTTAATACCCTTAATAAGTATACAAACATGTAGAATTTTCTAACTCTAGGACTTCAGCTTCACAACTACCTTAACTTATTTGACTATCTTATAAAATATGCCTATTGTGAAACATGAATTTGTTACGCCTGTAATTAGCGTTATAATATGTAAATAACTTTCACAAGAACCTTCAAAAAGATGACTATTTTTTTTATAGAAAAATAAAATATTACCCATTTCCCAATAATAAGAAGGTTTGGTACTATAATAATAATATTATTCATAACAAGAACTAATAAATGAATTCTTTTTTTAAAAAAATTGTTATTTGTTTGCGGTAAATATTTATGATTTTGAATAAATAGTTTTTATAGATTTTTTATTAAAAGTGTAAAAAAAAAATAAAACGATAATTATCTTATATGTGATTTATATTCACATATTACATTTTTTTTCTTTGATTCGTAAGTATTACAGGGTGTACCAAAATGAAAAACTGTTACGTACGTTTAACCGTATAGTATTATACTTTATTTCGTTCAATTCTACAATATTTGTATGATGCATAGTACGTGGAAGGGACTTCTTAACCAATTTATGTACAACGAGTATGTAAAATTTGTAATAAAAAATTTACATTCTAGAAAATAAATTGTTTGTTCAATTGTTTGCATGTAAATTGTATAGCAAAAGTTAAACAAAAATTATTTTATAATTACAAAAAATAAAAAATTAAATTGTACTTTGAATAAATGATTTAATAAATTGCATTAGTAGTTATTTTTAATTGCAAATATAAATAATTATTCATTTTAATTAATTAATAAATTTTGAGAAATTTCGAGTTAGTGTGGAAGTTTAATAAAATTTATTTAACCAAATCTCAAAAAATTGCTTCCAAAATCCTGTATCAGGATCCATAATTGCTCCAGAGATTAGGTAATTATTTAATTAATTATTTGCAATCAAAATTACAAAAACTGTTTGCCTTATATCTCAACTAATTAATGCTTTTTTCGATATATTTTTAATTCAATAAATTACCCTCGATTTGCTCTTACGATATCAATCCATTTGATTCAGTAATTACTTTTATTTTTGAATATATAATTAAAATTATTAATTACGATTTAAATAGCCACCGTAATACTATGATGACCTTGATTCTTATGGTGCGACTCTTAAGGTACGACGTCATCATAGTCTTACAGTGGCTATTTAAATAGTAATTAATAATTTTAATTAATTATGCATAAATAAAAGTAATTGTTGAATGAAATGGATAAAGACCGAAATAGCAAATCGGGAGCAATTTATAGAATTAAAAAAATAGAGAAAAAAAAATTAATTAGCTGAGATATAAGGAAAATAGTTTTTGTAATTTTGATTACAAATAAATAATTAATTAAATAATTATCTAATCACTGGAGCAATTACGGATTCCGATAGAGCAATTTGGGAGCAATTTCATGAGATTTGGTTAAAATTTTATTAAACTTCCACGCTAACTTAATTGAGGTTATTACATAACATATTTATAACTAAGTATATCTTATATAATACTATGAGCATATTTCAATTTATAATGGGTTAAAATGACACTTATTGAGTAATAGACATCGCTGTATTTACTGTAAGTACTCAGTAACTACACCCATGAAGGTTAAAAACGTTAATATTTACTGCAACAACAACAAAAAAAGACAATACACAATACCCACCATTTTTATATTCATTAACAAAACAATTTTAATACCACAGAACTAAGTACTCTTTATCACCATTTTGAAGGTGGAGTTCCTGTATATATAAAAGGTTTTATGAATTATATCCTTTAGTATATATTTATAGTCTTCCTCGATCTATCTAATTGACCATCTATCAATCAATTATTAAGTCTTACAACAATCAAATCAATTGTTAAAATGATTTTAAAGGTAAACCGAATCGCATAAGCATGATTTTTTCCGATAATGTGAAAAAAGTTGAATATAGTGTTTTTTTATGTCTATTTGAAAGAATTTCTGAAAGTGTATTTGCGTAAAGTGTAATTATATCAGTGCAGTGTTTAATAGAATTTATTTTTAAAAGAATGTTAAAAATCGTCAAAAAATCCTTAAAAAATAACACTTATTTTACGTCTGAATGGAGATTTCGACTGAAATTAGTCATTGATTTCTGGATTGGAATTCATGCCCCTAATAAAAAAAATCCCTATTCAATCCTATAAAATTTGTTATTCAATCGTATTGATTTCCTGTTCATTCGTATTCAATTTCTATAGGATTCAATTGGACTTTTTTTTTTTATTAGGGGTAATATATCAAAAACTACTTCAATTGTTACAGGTCAAAGTACGCTTAGCACATAATTTTATCAAAATCTCGATTATTGTAATTTTCATAGGAAGTACTCTTTGTGACCCAGAGATATCAAAAATAAAATTTTTTTTAAAGATTGGATGCATAGTTATTGAAATAACACCTGAAATCTGACCCACAGATCAATATTTTGGATAAATTTTAAACGATATCACGATAATATTATGCATTCAATCGTAAAATAAGTGCTAAGTTTTGATATAATCGCAAAAACGGCGAAAAAATGTACTAAACTACCCACAATTAAACGCACTTGATGTCAGAATCCCGGAACCTCAAAAATTTATGTATCATTTCATCTAGTCAAACGCATATCACAACATTGCCTTATATTATCTGGAAAACATTACCAAAATTTTCCAAAATATCTCTTTGTAGAGATTTTGTAGTTTTTGAAAAAGTTGACGAACAGATTGAGAAATCCCTACCTCTAATTGGCGCTAACCCATAAAACTCCAAAGCACGAGGCCATAATTCGTCGCTCACGCATTACTGTTCGGCCAAATATTGTGTAATTTTCGATCGTACACAGAATTTTATTACGAAAAAACGTCGGATAGGAAATATTAGAAAACTAAATGCGACATTAAACCTATTTGTCCTTATTGTGGGGCATAATTTTTGGGTCCCCCTAATACATGATACATTTAACTAATGTTTTTAACTTCAAAATATATTTAAAAAAGAAAAAACAAAAATAGACTGGGGTCGATAATTTTTTAAACCGAAAAAAAAAATTATAGTAGGATGAAAGAAAATGAAAGGAAAAATAATTTACGGGTAATCTGAGGTCGAGAAGTAGAAGAGAGTGAGTTTTTAATGGTAAAATACGGTTTATCTCGATTTCCGGCAAAACTACAAGTCCTATGGAAATAAGTTGAATGGCAAAGTTGTAGGTAATAAAAAGATCTACAACTTTTGTATTTACACTTTTTTCATATAGTCCTCAGATCGCCCGTAAATTATTTTTCCTTTCATTTTTGTTATATTCTCTTCCATTTCCAATGGGTTTCATTCTACTATAATATTTTTTCGCTTTTTACCATTTTTAAAGGCTTCTACCCTGGTCGAATATTTTTACTTTATTATTTGAAATCTGACAATGAAAAAATTGTGGTGAATAAAACCAGTACAAAAAATAAAAGGGTATTTTTTATTTACAATTTCAGGAATTATTTCTTGTATTAGCAGTACACTTAACAATAGGCCTTTGTGAACCACAAACGCAACAGTTGGACAATTTAAAAATCAAAGAAAATGACAATCAGAAAGAAGATTTAAAAACAGCAGCGAGTGAAGGACGTAAGTCATGTAATTTAAAAATAAAACAAGGAAATAGGCTAACTTTTCATTTAACTCAATTTTAGGAACGCACAAATATATTGTAAATTTAATTTAGTCACTTATGTAAAAATCATAACGTTTATGTATATAAGATTGCCAATAAGAATAGGGAAGATGTACAATTTTTTATCACTTTAATTGAAGCGTCTTTATTTCACGAACATGAATTTGAAGTTATTTTTCTTAAATCTTAAAAACTTTACCAAAATAAGTACGTTCCAAATTCTTAATTCAATATAGAAGGAGATTTGCATAAATAACATCATGCATGTTCATCTCCATAGTGATTATCTATAGTGATTATCGATACCCATGGCACTTATATACACTTTCCTTCAAAAATTAAGATAAATAATGTTAGTATGCAAGAATAAGTTGATTGCGGATACAAATGTTATATAAATTACCTTAATATTCAAAAATTTTGTTGTGCAATTTTTGCAAGAACAGGTGGAAAACAATCTTTAAGAGCTTATAACTTATTCGTTTTTGACTAATTTTTTTATCCTTTAGTTTTGAAAGACTAAACTCTACGTAATAAAAAAGATCTATCAATATCGGACCACTTTTTTGGGTTCCTTTGTTTATTTATTAACTTAGCTTACGCTTGAAAGATAGAAAATGTATTTCGACCAAAATCGGACATTTATTTGAAAATTTTTCAAAAAAATGTTAAAACTAAAAAGTTTATTTGGGATTGTTGAACAATTAATTCATTTCATTATTAATTTAAATTTTAGTTTATCAATATGCTGGATATGGTGCTGGCAAATATCCATACACCAATGGACTCTATGGTGGTGGATCCTATGGGGGTATCCATGGATACAATAATTTGGGACATTCATCTCCTAGTTACGATTATGGCGGATATGGTGGTTATGGCAATTATGGGAAAGGTTATGGAAGTTCAAATACATACTTTTATCCAAATGCAGGAACTGGATATTCCAATTATCCATTAAATGGATACGGTGGTTATGGTGGTTATGGGGGTAATGGCGGTTTATTAAGTTATAGTGGTTATCAACATCAAGGATACTACAATAATGGATTAAGAGGTTATGATAGTACGTTACCCGGTAATTTAGGTTATGGATATTATTCACAAAATTATCCAAATCATGATTACAATGCATATAGTAAATATCCATCTTATTCGTATCGGGGCGGTTATTCCTTACCTGGTTATGTGTCCGGTTATCGTGGTTATACACGATAAAATTTCATCTGTCAAACATGTAACCCTGGAATCTCAAAAATTAGACCCATCGTGTAATCTTAAATTTCATTGAAATTCATACATAATATTTTATAATTTTTACTAAAACTAATATCAATAATTATTGGAGAGCCATCCACTTTCATAATTTTGTGTGTTCTTGAATGAGTTTTTCGAATTCCTCTTTTCCGAAACAAATGAAAATATTAATATTTCCACCATATCTTTTTTTTACGCATTTTCATCTATAATTTTAACTCGTTGCTTGTTTAATAGCATATTCATATTTCATCAACACTTGCCAAATGTATAAATGCGTAAAATCCATACTTTTTTTTTATAATACTTATAAGATTTCTCTAGCGTTGATTGTTGAAGCTCAATGTGGCCCAACATTTCACCTAATTGGACGAACAAATTGTTAATTGTGTGTTATTCTCTGTGACGATAAATTTCACGATTTGTCAAGTGTGCGGATACGTTTGCTTCAAAATGAAAAAATTTCGAAGTTGTAATACACATTGAAAAAAAGATAGCTCCACATTTTTGACAAATACATCGAACAAAAAAATGATTTTACACAGACATTTTGTACATAAATCGGATTTTTGTTCTAATTAAATAATAGAAGTTGTTCAAATATCTGTGCAATAGTACAATTTGCAATTTTCTCCTGATGCATTTAAATATTTCAATTTCATTAAATAAATCCCTCTACCCGGAATAAAATCATTTACCCAACCCTTCCAACTCCATTAATTTTGCTTAATAATAAATATATTTGTATATTTTTGTGATTAAAGAAATTTTTTTAACAAAATTTAATGTTTTTAATTTTTTTATAGCTTTCCTTATTTTATTATTCTATCATTAGTATCTTTCAGAAAAAAGCTTTGTGCTAAAAAATTGTATGCTTCTAACAGCTGTTGATAAACCCCCTCAAATGATGTTTACTGGTGGGAAAGTGAGTAAAATTTAAGCAATAAGTAAAAGTGAAAAATTTTAATATAAAAATGTTGAGATATATTTTTTAATATCAATTCTTCTTTACATAGTTTATAACACAATTTTTAAAACTACAAAAGTAAATTTCATATTGAAACTTACAAAATGGAATCACAATACAAATACAATCTATAATACTGCACGACTTCCATTCACTTTTATCTATAGTAAATCATTCAAAATTGCACTTTAATATTTTCAATCTATTTCAAATCGAATATTTATTCAAAATTTTTGGAGTTTGAGTTTTAAGGTGAATACTTAAACAAATAATGTAATATCAAATGTATACAGTATTTTGTTTGGAAGTAATTTCAATCACTTTGCTACATTTTATTGAAACTGAAACGTTTTTCACGTGCAGTGTGATTTTCAAGAGTACTGACAACGAAATTATGTTTCATCATAACTTAAAGAATTTGACACCGCACTCAGGGTTTCTTTATCAAGGTACACACAGATGTACATTTGATAGTCGAATCAATAGAGGACTGGACAAAATTGTTTTATTACTTCAAAAGCGTCTTTACTTCACGAACATAGATCTGAAGTTATTTTTATAATTTTTTTAAATAAACAAGAAAGGGCATTACAAATTCCTAATTAATCAAAGACGTAAATAACCTACATATGATGTCAACTGTTAATATCTCATGTTAAATACATGTTAAACATCGTCATATAAATTACATGTTAAACATCGTTTTCGAGAAAGAGATGGAAGAGAAAATAATCATTGATACCTTATAACTTCTTTCTTTTTGAATAAATTTTAATTTAATTTTTAAAGTTTTATTATAGTATTGAATCTAGTTTCACATTTTGATGTGAAATACAGCAAATTTAGAATATTTTAGTTTAAGTCGTTTATCGTTGATTTTGATTGATTTAAAAAATAATTATAATTATTTTTATTCCCACAATATCTAAATAGTAAAAATATTATACCGGGTGTTCAAGTCGAAGTTGATGATATATTTGCAATGATTTTAAATTGACCAACCGATACATTAAAACAGTTGATGTAAAAAATTAAAATTTAAAATACTTAATTCTTAAATTTTTTTAAATATCACGGCACGATGAAATAAATTTGAATGTCAATATAAAGTAAAATATAGAAAATATTTTACTTTTAACACAATTTTTTAAAATAATAGTATGTTTTCACATTTGAGTTGTCACAAAAAATTAAACATCTGTAAAAAAATTAATGCCCAAATTTAAAATTTTTTCATTATCCTTCATCGAGTACAAAATGGGTTTACAATAAGCTTGTTCAAAAAAATTGATATTTATAAGTTTACATGACAAATTACCAAAGTAATGAATTTTAATGCAATTAGGAAGTATCCATTTATTGATTATAGTTCTAAAAATTTTGAAATGAATACAATTCTTCCATTATTTTAGTTTTAATCAATTCGGACACTTCCGAATTATTTATTTTATTATTTATGATAAATATAAAAAAATTTAATGAACATAGTTATTTTATTCCGTAAAAAAATTCACAGTTAGGCTTCGAAATATTTCGATGGCACCAAAACATTTTTTACAGCTTTCAACGAAGGAACATTTACCCAAAAAAAAAACAAACCACTTATAATACATTGGACAATTCAGTTCTTTGCAAAAGTGCACTATCACAAAATTTATCGTCCTTTTTGTAAAATGTACTCGTATCAGACGATGACACAACTGGCGCTTGTTGTTGCTCCACGACAATAGCACTACCATCACTATTCGGGGTTGTTATCGCACAATGTGAACGAAATCGTTGCATTGCACACTTTGCCTCGTGTGCCCGACACACTTCAGATCGTGCAAATGCTCTCGCACACAGCTTACACGAATACGGACGATCACCAGTGTGCACTCGTATGTGGACAGTTAACTTTGATTTTTGTGCGAATTTCTTTAAACAAAACGAACATTCGTGTTTCTTCTCCGGATTGTGTATGCGCCATTTATGATCGTTAAGACGACGTCGTGATGTGAATATTTTAGCACATACATCGCATACGATTTGATCGTTTGCATGTTGTGTCATGTGTGTGTAAAGACCACTCGCTGTACGTCCAGCATACGAACATAACTTACATGGATAGGCACGAATATCACTGTGTGATTTATTATGAGTTTTGAGGGCGGATTTTGTTTTAAAACGTTTGCCACACGTTTCACAAACGTGTTCACGAATTTCGTTGTGTACTAAAAAGTCATGACTTTCTAATTGTTTTTTGTTGCCAGTACGTACGCCACATATTGGACACCTGTAATAAATTGAATTTTTAATTTTAATTTTGAAGCAATATCACTAAGTGATTGCCGAATTTCGAAAGAAAGATGAATAAATACGCATCGAAAAGACAGAAGAACGTTAGAATGAATTAAAAAATTTCTTTCATGAAAGAATGAGTTTTACTTACTTAAATTTATCTGTGTGTGAGACCATGTGTGTTTTTAAGCTAATAGGACGCACTAATTTCCCACATGTGGGACAAGGAACTTGATGTTGGCCTTCATGAATAATGAGATCGACTTTTTTATTAAATACCTGGAAAATATGTTTTTTTTAAATCTTAACATTAATATTCGTAATAAAACATCTAAAAAATCGTTTTAGAATATAATACCAACCTCCGGACATCTTTCACAATGAAATACAGGTTTTCCTTCATGATTTTCTTGATGTTCCAAATAATCCAACATTGTTTTCGATGAGGCGAAACAAATATTACAAATATAATTACATTTTGCTGCTTGTTTTATCTGCAAACATCATGAAAATCAGTTTTCAAAAGTTTTAAAGCATAAAATTCTCTAAAAATTTAATTTAAGGTAATATTTTATACCGTCAATCATTCTTGAGATAGAGCGTTAAGGCATTTCCCTTTTTTTCCTTTGGTTATTTAACTTCTAAAAACTTTTTCATAATTAAACTGCATTAAAGGAAATAAAATTATTTTACCATATCCTGTCTCTCCAAAGCTATTAAATAACTTTCCAAAGAATCATCGTCTGAATCATACAGTTCATAATCTTCTGGGTTTGTTGAAAATATTCCTTTTTTCTTGGTCAATTTTGCTGTACATGAATCTTCATCTGATGTTCTATTACAATTTTTTCTTCCTGGTGGTCGACCTCGTCGATTTCCAGGATGTTTTGCATAAACCTAAAAAATAAAACCTAAGCCTAAAAAAGTGCTATGTTTAGATTTATGGAAAAAAATATTGTCCATAGAAAGAGCAAGCTTTTCCACAATATTTTAAATTAAACCGTGGAAGTTGAGGTTTTCATTAATTACTACAATTTTGAGGAAGACAAAATGTACCTGCGATGGTTTATAATCCAATTCATCTTCCAATTGTTGTTCAAACGAATCATCGCGTTGATCAAAACTATCATCATGATTTGAATGTTCATCATAATTTCTATCGATTCCAATATCATTCTGGATCACCGGATCAGATTTTGTTAAATATTTAATTTCATCTTGACTATTTTCGTATTGTTCATCTTTAAATGGTTGAGAATCCGTATCAAATAATGATTGATCAATATCTGTGTTATCTGAATTCACCGATTCTCTTAATAATTCATCAGCTTTATGGCATATTTGTTTAAATGTTACAAACTTTACAATTTGTTCGAAACATGCATTACATACAGAATGTGGTAGTCGGTCATTTTGAATTACCTAAAAAACAATAAGAAATGTAACAACTAACAAAGTTGTTTAACATTTTGTACTTCAATGTTCATGAAATTAATGCTTCTTAAGAGTCTATGAAACAAAAAATGGGTCATATATAACAAACAAAATGTCTAATGAATATATTATGTCTATATAATCAAATTTCGGACATCAAATAACTCAAAATAATTATGTATCTAAATGTTAAAAAATTTGTCATGCACAATCTTGACATGAAAATTGACGACTTGTCGAAAAGCTTCTCTCGAAAAAACATTTCTAAATATAAATTTTTATTAATTACACTCTAAGTGTTCCTTTTAATTATATGAATACATGGGCTTTTGGGACATGCTATATGTGAAGAATAGAATCATTGTTACGATTATTTAAACAAATAACTTTTATTTCAAAAACAATTAATACTTTATTATCATTAATTACCATAGTTTTTGCATAATTTTAATTGTTTACAAATAAAAAGAAAGAAGTATTCCATTGTTACAAAAAACTTTAATTTACATTAAACAAATTTGTAAAGTTCAACTTACACGTAACGAAGTACAATAAAAAATATTATTTGGTAAATCTGGTACATTTTTATCAAAAATTTGTATCATATTAGTTTGTGGTGCTAAACATAACCTACATGTTGTTGAAAATGAGAATGCTTTTGTTGATTTTTTTGCTTTCATTATTCCATAAAAAAAAAAATTTTCCCGCACATTAAATGTTTTCGTACTTAAAGGACTCACAACTTTTGTTTGAAACTTTGTTTTGTAATTACGTTATTCTGTTAAGGAATTGAATTTTTGTTATGATATGGGTGGGTGTTTTATTAATATAAAAAATATATATTTTTGTTCTTTGTTTAATATATCTATAGTGGGTATGTTTTCTTTCTTTTTATTAGCGATAAAACAAAATGGAGATGAATGCCTCATAGATGCATCGGTAAAAATTTTATTATTTAAAAAATTTTTATTTTTAAAATAGTTCATTAAACTGAAAATTTTTGCAGAAGATGCGGGTTTTATTTCATACTAAATTTTTGAATTATAAATAAACATAGACAACTTAATAATTATTCAATAAATACCAAATGCATGTTCAGAAACGGATTAAGATTTTTTAATTATTTTTTTAGCATTCTTTACATAATAGAGCAAATAAAAAGTTTCAGAAATTATATCTCTTTGATCTGAAAAAATAAAACCTCTGGTGAAAACAGGATTACGATTTGATTCCAAGAAGAAAAGCTGATTATGGCCTTAATCTTAAATTTGTACCTCAAGGTCATTTAAAACTAAAATCAAGGTCATATAAAAAAAAGTTGTTTGTACTTGTAGGTATCGTAATGTAGGACTTTTGAAGTTTTATATATTATTTCTATGTTTGAAACGTATATTATCTAAACCTTACTGCTCAGTAATACCCTCAACTTTCGAAACATAGCCTCTGGCTATGTTTCAGAAACACTTTTGGTAGATATTCTTTATAAAAAAAACTCATTTGATTTCGAAATACGTTTTTGAAAACCCAATTTAATTTTTGAATTTCCTCTGATGTAAATGCTAATAGCAAATTCATATCAAAGCGACGGAAATAAAGCGATGAGGCGGTAAGAAAATAGATTTCACGTATTCATTGGAATATGATTAGGCGTCGTCTCGTCGTTCGCCACCCATAACTCTGATATGAATTCTCCATAAAGTTTCGCCTAAAGTTTGTAAGTTCATAGAAAAAAAGAATCCCACCTTGACCATGGTCTTATTGATCTTGATACAAAATTATTCAACACTAACTGTGCTTGCGGCGTCGTCGCGTGGAATTCGGTTTGAAATAGTAAAAAATTAGCTTAACCATTAGTTTAAATTAATATGATATATAATCGGCTATTGAAAATTTTTAAATTTTGGGATTATATTTAAATTATTGAAATTGTAAGCAAATTCTCATTTCTTATTTAATCAAAAACTGGAATGCTAAAACACCGTTTTTTTCATTTTTTTTTTCAAAGTACTGCATATCAATGTTTTATATTTTGTAGTTGTATAAATACTGAGCTTAATTGTGTATTTAACGTCCTAAAAATCTTAAAAAGTTTAAATTATTCAAATTACAATTTTAAATAGTTTTGAATGTACGTTGATAAATCAGTCAGTCAGTTACTTGTAAAAAAAAAAAACAAATCAAAACAACGTGGATAGGCTTGAAAAACCATATTTAGGGTAAACCGTGTATTTTTCAATAGTTTAGTATATAATTAGAGAATGGAAGAATATGAAAATGTTTGTCGTACATGTTTAAGTAAAAACAATACAAATAAACCTATATTTAATGTTGATCATATTGATTCAATTGAATTTGTAACTATTTTAAAAGAATGCACTTCAATACAAGTAAGTAAAAACAAACCGACTTTTATTTACAAAACAATTTGTGATTTTATAAACAAAATACAATCGTAGCGTTTTTATTTTTTTAATTATTGAACTAATAACAACTTTTAAATAATCAAATGTAAATTACATAACATCTTTAGTTGATTCAAATAATAATATTATCTATATATATAATAAAAAACTAACTGATATATCAACGACTAGAATTTTAACTCCTAAAGGGGTTAAAATGCAGTTCAAATTTGTATATATACATCAATGTACAGTCCATAACGCTAACTCAGGAAACTTAAAATTTTGAATGAAGAATTTTCCTTTTAAATGAAAAATATTTCATTTTTTATAATAAAATTATTTTTGCAGATAGCCGAATTTGATAAATTACCTAAATTAATATGTCAAAAATGTATCGATCAAGTAAATATTAATTATAATTTTAAAAAACAATGCTTAGAATCACAGGAAACACTTTTATTAATTAGTGAAAAACAATCTGATTTTAATAAAGTTGATATTAAAAATGAATTATATGAACTATCAAATATAGAACCACTTAAGACTGATAACGACGATGATAATGAAGACGATAACGATGTTAAAAGTGAAGACTTGTCTGATGATAGAAATGAATTAGGTGAGGAATTTAAATCCATTTTATTAAAGACATCTGGAGAAAAAATGCATTGAGTAATCTTCATGTGAATTCTCCATTTTGAACTATAAACATATTTTCGATTTTTAAAACCTGGAAATTTTATGTAATTTGAGCTTGTTTTTTTTTACCGAAGGTAATTTCAAAGACCCCTTCCATTTTGGAAAATCTTTAAATATACCAACTTTTCCTTTGAAAAGAAGAAAGATCGGGTTTTTTGCAATCGATATGGCAATGAAATGATCAAAGAGAATGGGAATGATTTATGTTTTCTTTTTAACTAACCCCATCCCTTTTTTACAATCAAGGGAAATGTCATTTTTCCCTTATTATACCACTTACAGACAATATCACTCTAAATTTAGTAAATGAGGTTTAATCAATTAATTGTGAATGCCAAAAAATAAATTTGAATTACCCAATCTAAAATTACGATCGAAATAATTCCACAGATGGTGAAGACTATAACGAGTATATTTTTTTAAACAATCGTGATATTAAATGTGAAACAAATGACAATAACAGAAAACATAAAGCGAAAAAACGTAAAACTGAATCATCGTGTGGAGATGATGACGAGCAACGTATTAAATGTGAAGAATGTAGTTTAACATTTAATAAGAAAAGTGGATTGGATCAACATGTCCGTTTGGAGCATTCGAATCGTAAATATAAATGTGATCAATGCGATAAAAGTTTTATTTTATTGGGATGTTTAAAGAATCATCAATTGAGTCATGGTTTTAATTGTAAAATATGTTTACGTAGTTTTGATAGTGCTAACATTTTAAATGAACATTTGGCAGAGCATAAAAATCAAAATGGTTTTGTGTGCAAGGAATGTGGCAAAGAGTTTGCGAAAAAAGTTAAATTAAAATTACATTTAAGGGTATGTATATGTTTATATAATAAAAAATTTAAGATAACAATTAACAAATTTATGAATACATTTCGATTTTTGCCCCAATTTCTTAGATTGAAATTAGCAATAAGTAACATCTCCTCAGAGAATCATTTCGACTAGCTAATTCATACTGATGATGACTATTTTGTAGTTGAAATACTTATTTATAAAATACAAAATACTTTTTATCTAGGAAATTGGGGCCAAAAACGAAATTTCGAGATTTATTCGAGAATTTCCTACACTGTTAGATTTGAAGTTCTTACCTACCATCCACCCAAAATCTTCTGCTGTGCAGTTTTACTTTTCATTAAACCTCAATGAAATTTAAAATTTTTTTACAGACTCATACAGGTGAAAAGCCACATTTGTGTACGGTTTGTGGGCGAACATTTGCTTTACAAGGCAATTTAAATACTCATATGCGAATGCACAATGGAGTTAAACCATATTCATGTCATTTATGTAGTAAGTATTTTACGAAGTCAAAAAAAAAACCCTAAAAATACTGATTGATGCAATTTGTTTTTACAGGTAAAGGTTTTGTACAATGGTCATCGTGGAAAAGCCATATGATAACACACGAAAACGAACGAATATTCGATTGTCCAAAATGTAATAAAAGTTTTACACGTAAAGCGGTATTACGTAATCATTTAGCATTTCATTCGGATGTACGAAAATATTCATGTCCATTTTGTCCGAAAAAATTTAAAACATCATCGGAGCTTGTTACACATCGAAATATTCATACCGGTATGTATAATCATTTTAGATTATTTTTTCTACTTCTCATACTGTATCTTAAACCCGTAATTATTAGTAATCTATACAGCTCTGCATAAGCTTTTGAGTGACACGTCAGACTATAACAAATAATACCATATTCTTCCTAGAGTCATCCGATATTAAGTCAGACTAGATTATCCCTTGTCAGATTATTCAGACCCTGGAAATATTTATAGACAATTATTTATTGGAATAAAACCTTAATGGCTGGAAGTGCGGTCTTGCAGAGAAAATGTTGGTATATGCTCTACTTTCACCCATTGTGTTACAAATCTGAGCATTACTCAACACACAGCGAAGTTTTTCGCTTGAATCGCCCAATATTTCTATGTTTGAAGGATTTTTTTTTGTTCATTCCAAAGTTTTGAATAAATAATCCGTAAATATGGATCAGAACGCTGGCCACAATAACCCTCTCCTATCCGATCTTGACTTTTTTCTTTTTATAATTAAACTGATTTCTTATTTTTATTTTCAGGTGAAAAAAGTTATATTTGTTCATACTGTAATAAAAGTTTTAATCGTGCAAGTACATTACGTGTTCATAAACGGATCCACACGGGAGAAAGACCTCATGTGTGTAAAATATGTTTCAGAGGTTTTATTCAACTACATGTTTTGAATACACATTTAAAAACTCATAAAATTAACGAATAAATTAGTCAAAACGATTCCGGGAAATTACAACGGGAACAAAATAGAAATTGTTTTCGAACAAATCCATTTTCTACTAACGAAAAATATATGTCCGGCCTGCCTAATAAACACTACAGTCAATAAGTCTCCTCTCTAACTAAAAAAATTTTTTTTTAGAAATTTATTTATTATTAATAAATTAATAGACATTTTAATTATCATTTTAATTGACTTAAATGATACCATCACAGGCATAAAATTTACGATGCATTGCATTATTATTCACTAAATTCATTGAAACTAGTGCTTTAGATAGGAGACTTCTTGAGTGATGTATGTGAGAACGAATTTTACGTGAGCTTGTAACAAAACTTCAAATCAATCTCAATTTTAGTATTTATATTTAGTATTTAAAATAATTAAAAATAATAATTTTGCATAAAATTTAATTTTAATAAAAATTTTTAATAAAAAAGAATGTATTTAATATTTTTTAATCACCCAATAATAATTTTTAATGAAATAATAACTAATGAGAAAAATTCTCCAATAAACTATAAAAATTTGTATCGAGTTTTGAATACATATGAAAGCAACGAGAAGTTAAAAAAAAAACAATATTTCAATGAATTGTATACAATTTTGATTTCAAATCTGTGCAATCATGGATTAATTCAGTTTAATTGGTCATTCATGCTAACGAAGACTAATTACCGGTATAATTAAAAAGTATTTAGAACTACCAATATTTAAACACCATAGACATAAAACTTGTAATAGACGGAGTGTTTCTTAATATTGTATTGTGTATACTATATTACAATAACATCAAATATTTTTAGTCTGGAAAATAGTTAGCTGACTGTGTTATGAGTAATTATTTTTGCTACTAAGTGATGGAGATCTTAGCATGAATCTCCTATACTTCAAATTGATATTAATTCGCCATCAATATTAGCATTGTCTGTACTTGTAAAAGTATGTATAAATATACGTTTATAGTTCATTAGGACTCTTTGTTATTAGCGGTGGAGTATAAAATATTCTATTAATTTAAATTTTCTCTACAAATGGTCTTTTTATATAGTTCTTATCACGGTCTTGTTCTTATTTTAATCGATAGCTAGAAGTATTTCTAGCATAAATGCCCTATATAAATAAAATCTACGATTTCAATTCAACCATACATTTTTTAATCGAAAATTCTGTTAAGTTTATATTTTCATGGATACAATTGCTAAATAATAATTAAATATCTGTGAAGTTTATTGAATGCTAAATTATAAACACCACTATAAAATTCATTGTAATGTTTGAAAATTTTTAAAAATATGTATGAATTATTAAAGTGGCTTTGCTACCAATTTATTACAGGCTCTACGATGACAAGGCGCCAAATTTAAATATAGTTGAAAAAGACTTTCATTAATTTTATTCAGTTTTAAGCACGCAGAAAGTTAATTTTAATCGTTATCAATCATTTAAATGATGTTTTTATCAAATTAAAAAAAAAAAAAAACTAGCTATGCCTTAATTTAAAGAAACAAATTTATTGAAAATTTATAATTCTGTCCAACATTTTGTTTACGAAGTTAGTCTATCTATGGTACCACGTGTTTTAAGTCAAAACAGAATTTATCATTTGTAACTTTGTTGTAAATAAAGTTAAAGAAATTAGCAAATATAACATAAACAATGGGTAAAAAGAGAAAATTGCCTTTAGATGATGAATATGATCCAACACCAAAACATTTAGTATCTGTCCATGAAAAATTTAATGAAAAACGTTTAATCGTAATTTTAGAAGGGGCTCAATTAGAAAGTGTTAAGGTAGATTTAATGTTTATACAGTTTTATTAGTAAACTTCGAAGTTAAACAGTGATTAATAAAAATAAATTATTTTTAGGTTGGAAATAGTTTTGAACTATTGAATTGCGATGATCATGCTCATATTTTAAGGAAACAAAATCGGGATACCAAAAGTTGTAGACCAGATATCACACATCAATGTTTGCTTATGTTACTGGACAGTCCTCTAAATAGAGCTGGATTACTTCAAGTATATGTACATACACAAAATAATGTTTTAATTGAAATTAATCCACAAACTCGAATACCTCGGACTTTTAAACGCTTTGCTGGACTTATGGGTAAGCATTTTATTTGTTTTTGGTAAAAAATTCTGATTGTCTCCATTGCAAAAATTTATATTTCCTCTTTATCAATTATTATGTCACTTTGTTGTAAAAAGGAAGTAGGTACTTCCTATCATTTTTGAATCTTATTAATTTAAAATGTGGTGAGTTTTTCACAAAAAGGCTTTTATGATTTTTCCGATCTTATCAACGTCAGAAGGCTGAAAAATAGATCTAGGTGCTAGGAACCGAATCGCAATTCCTCTTTCGTTAATTATTAAGAAATCGACCACGTTTTATGGAGGACAGATTATTTTCGATAATTTTTTAACTTTTGTTTAATGAACTTTTTTACTTTTACAGTACAATTACTTCATAAATTTTCGGTACGAGCTAACGATGGTAATCTAAAATTATTAAAAGTAATAAAAAATCCAATTACAAATCATTTACCAGTTGGAATATCAAAACTTGGAATGAGTTATTCATCCACAAAGGTTTGTTATTACATTATAATAATTTTCGAATAATATTCATAATATATTTATTTTTATATTTCAGGTAAAAAAACCATCTGAATTGGTTCCAGATTCGGACAGTCCAATTGCATTCGTAATTGGTGCATTTGCCCATGGACAAATCAATGCTGATTATACTGAGGATAATGTTTCAATAAGTAATTATCCGCTTTCTGGGGCATTAACTTGTTCAAAATTGTGTTCGGCTTTTGAAGAAGCGTGGGGAGTTTTATAGATTAACATAAATTTCATAAAATGTATTTAATAAAAACCGAAAATTATATTTATCGAAGAAAATAAAGTAAACTGTATATATTTTTATGAAAACTCGTTTTAAAAAACATTCATTCAAATTAAGTACGACCAGAATTGGATTAAAAATTTGTGAAGTTAGATGTACAGAATCATGAGCTGTATTAATTTTTAAACAATGGTGTCGTTTTCTTATCAGTCTCAAATTTGATTATATAAAAAATTATGTAAATAAAAAATCTGTCTTACTCGTCCAAATTAGCTATAATTTTGTGTTGCTCACGGGCAATGAATGTCTTGCTCTCCATTCTTTCTATTTGAGACTAAATTAGACTTACTAGAAGAACTCAGCTAGAATTGGATATTTTAATGTCATTTTACAAACAAGAATTAATCTTTTTTAGTTGTACTGCATCTTATTTTAGATAAAGATAACGAAATATCAGTTTCATTTTCGGCTCATGAGTTAATTAGTTTTCTTAAATGGCAACGGATCAGAGATTATATCCGTGTACTCTGATAAAAAAAAAGTCCTATTTATAATATTGAATGTCATTTCTTATTCAAATTTTGAATGGGATTTTTTAGGAAATCATTTTCTCATTTTTTATAGGACTGAATAGGAATTTTTTATCAGGCTATATAATGCAACGAACGCTAAAAAGTTTTTCAATACCATTCTATTTTTGGTTAGTATTGAATACTTTTTTTAAGCTTTTACGATAAGTGTAATAATTTATGTTTATATTACTGAGTTGTTTTTCCTTATCAAAATTTTGGCGCCTACAGAATCGAGAGTTGAAAGTCTATTTCTAATTTCTGGAAAAAAAAAAATTATTACAATTTAGTTTCTCAAAAACAATTATACTTATTTTTTAAACATAATTTTTTCATTTAAAATTGCTACCAAATTTTATACATAATTTTTCTAGAACAATCCATCTTTAAAATCGATTAGATGGCGCTTTTTATCTAAAAAATGCATTATTTAAAAAAATTCAATTAAATCAATTATTAGTAAAAATGTATTTCAAAGTAAATTTAATTTAAAAGAAAAAGTCTTTTTAAAATTTTTACAAAAAATAACAATTATAATGTTGAAAAAAGATAATTTATAAATAATGAATGTAGACATTGATTTGACTCTTTAATATAATTATTTTAGTTTTCCTTAAATATTTCAAATATAAAAATGAAAAGCGTTTTAAAGTTGATTTTAATGATTTTAAAGTGAATTTCAATTGATTGGGTATATTTTTTGATAAGTTTTATTAAATTTTAAAACTACCACTTTCTATTGATCCATGAGTTAGTCATAGAGGATGACCAAACAGTCGCCATTTATGTGTAAATGAACTTGATAAATAAACGAATAAAAATAAAATCTGTAATTATAAAAAACATCATACGACATTTGTAATTTTTTAATTAAAATTAATCAATCGCAGATGAAATTTCAACGATATTTATTACAAAAATAATGAAATGTATAATATTTAAATAATTATATGGCAGAATTAATTTATATGATAGCGCACAGGTCGGCCATCGTGGTACCTTGACCAAGCTTAGCAAGCCAGTCTCACATAAGTGCTGTGTGCAGTGTTGCTCCCGTGTTTTTTACGTTTCTCATGCGGATTTCTACTCAAAAATCACAGGTAATGTGTCTCTCAAATTTTTGGGAGCATAAATTACTTGAAAATTATATACATTGACTGCATGAGAGTCTGTTTGATTGTAAAAAAATGTCAAAATGTTGCATCTCGTCTAAGATTGTAAAACCGCCATGTTGTATGAAAGCTAGCAGAAAATTCAATATTTGATTTCATTTAAAAATTTATGTGTTGTATTTGATATAATTTTGTTCGAATTGAGCTATTTTTATGTTTAGTTTGAGAGGTTTGCTAAGTTTTCCCGCGTTCACAAGAGTCTAGCTTCTGTTTCAAGTTGACCGTTGCATCGCTAATAATATATAAACTAACTACCCATTCCCCAAGGTCTCAATTGTGAGCATTTCATTAATTGTGAAATCTTGTGGAATCAATTTTGTTTGTAAAATTTTTCAACTTAATTGTAGGAAAATGACGTTTATCATAGAAATAAAGTGTTCAAGTTTGTTTTGAGTGTTTTTCTATTTTGTTTTGTTAATAGCGTCAATTAGAATACGAAAGAACTCCCATTCCCCAAATTAATAATCAAAATCAACCATTTTATAAAAGTGTGAATTGAATATGTGATTTTTAAAGTTTAGTTTTTTTGTATTGATTTCAGATATTAAAAATTTAAAAATTATTTTTATACATTTTGTTTTTTCAACGCCATTAAATCTGTGAAGAAGATATTTATTGTGTCTAAATCTAAAACAAAGCACAGACTTTCATGCATCAATGTTAATAAAAAAATAAATTTGTGCAAAAGAACTTGTGAAAATTGATTTTTTATATGTAAAATTAAGGTTTTTCTAAGTAAAAATTTTACTTGAATATTGTTTTTTTTTTTTTTATTTTCTTGTTGACATATCTGTTTGTTAACCTTTTCGTACTGAAATTTCATCATATTTTCAGTACGGGTGTGAAAAATTGTTAATTTAGTGTTTAACAAAAAATTCGAAAAACTGTTTATTAAGTTTAAGTTGTGTGAGTTATAAATATTTTATTTTAATTAAAAAAAAAAAAAAAATATGCATATTTTTTGATAAGTTTGTAATAATAGGTATTACAAAAGTTAGGGACACTTCTAATAAATTTTAGCCTTGATTATTTGCTAGATTGCATCGTATCGCAAAAATTAACTTTCTAATCGCGTTATATTAACCATTTTGTTTTAGATGGGACCCACCAAAAGTATTGTACAATAACAATTTTTGACATGCGATGTAATAGCAAAATTTACGCAAGGCTTGAGTTTCATTTGTAATTTTAAGAATTTCATATCTTTTATATTAAGGTATATGCAAACAAGGATACTCAATAATTTCGGGGGCCTAATGTCGGTTTTTCCATATAAATAACGCGAATAACAAGATATTAATCTGTTCTGTATATCGTTTAATTTTTCTAAACTTGATTTTTCCAAGTGAGAAAGCTTAACAATGATTTCTTTTATCGGTTAAAATTTGTTTAATAAAAGCATGTGTTGTTGCTTCTTAAAGTCAATGTTACCAGTATCTTCTTAGATGTTCAGAACCGAAACTAAAGATCTTGAACTAACTAGAAGTGTATATAATTCGATTTCTACATTGCATCCTAAGTTATTTAATTTGTTTGACATAACTTTTCAACAATTTTCTGTTTCACATTCTTTAGCGGATTCTCGGTAAAAGTGTTTAAAAATATACCAAGCGTAGTTTTACAATCGAGAAATAAACTGAAAAAAATCAATTTAAAAAATAAAATGATTTTTGAAGGATGCATTAGAAAGTCAATAGTTTTACGAAATACGCTATGAATACAGATAATCGAAAAAAACAAAAGAGTGTTTAAAATTTCTGTACTAAAAATAATAAATTCGAACAGTAGTTATTCCGAAATATGTTTTATTCGTTTCGAAAAGATTAAAATTACGTTATTTTTAATAGTTAATAGAATTTTTATTTTGTTTATTCGCTTCAAATTTGTGGAGCTTTCAGATTTAAAATTATTTTAGGATTATATAGAATTATATAATTCCAAATAGAAAATATAATAGTTAATATAAACAGATTTTAGGATTATATAGTTAGTTTTACGAAATACGATATGAATACAGATAATCGTAAAAAACAAGATTTTTTTAAATTTCTGTACTAAAAATAATAAATTTGAACAGTAGGTATTCCGAAATATGTTTTATTCGTTTCGAAAAGATTAAAATTATGTTATTTTTAAAAGTTAATAGAATTTCTATTTTATTTATTCGCTTCAAATTTGTGGAGCTTTCAGATTTAAAATTATTTTAGGATTATATAGAACAAATTTGAATCCCATTTTTTGAAGGGTTTGAATAACATAAAATTAAAGTATTTTTATATTTTTATCTTTAGGTATATGCAGAATGTGTTCGCGGTAACTTGTTCCGCTGATAGTATGTTTCGTGAGCACTACCAGGGTATGAAAAGCCCGCATTCAACGTTATTTCCTGACTTACAAATCAGCTGACTGACTTGCATTGAGTTACTGTTGTTTTATGTATATATTTAAACAGTAAGTGTATTCAAAAAAACCGATAATCGTGGGACAGAAGAATATTCTAGTATTTACCTCCGTAATCTTTGCCAACTAAAGTAGGACAACTCCTTCATATATTTGAATAATTCATGATATTTAAAAGTATTTTTATTTTTGCCAATATTTTATTTTTGGATTTTCATATGAATGAATTTCACTAATTCTTTTAAGGGCAATTACAGCTTTTTTTTTTGTTTAAAACTCGAATATTTATTTGAAGTAAACGTTTTCGGTAGCCAAAAATCTGATTTAAAAGTACATTTTAAAAGCATCTGAAATTAAATTTTTGCTTGTTAACGCTCAATTATAAAACTTTTATAATGGGTTCAAATTTAAACGAAAAGTATCTGAAATTAATGTTTGCTTTCTAAGTCTCAATTCTAAAACTTAAAATGGATTCAAAAATAAACTTATCACTGTTTACCCCCAAAAAAAGAGCCACTGAGGATTTGGTGAAGTTATTTGTATTTTAATTATTGAAATTTCTGTAAACATTTCCATTAATTTTCTCCAAGTTTGTGTGAATTAGAATATTTTATTGTCTTAAGATTGTTGTGATCAAAAAGTAAATGGAGTTATTTTTTCGTAATAAATTTTGTTTCCTTCACAGAAGCGACAGTCTCAAAAAAGAATGCAGCAAGTAGATACAATTTCGCAAAATAATACGGTAAATGTCTTTTTTAAAGTAAATATATATGTTAAAAATGCATTTTAGCTATTTAAGTTTAGATAATTTATATTGAGGAACATATAAAATAGGCGGTAACCGGTAAATCGGAAACTAAAGAACCTCCACCGAGAATGGATCCACCGGTGGAGCCCGTTAACGGGGTTGTACAACCATTGGTGACACCTGCACCAGACAGACCAGGCCGTGTAACAAATCAGTTACAATTCCTACAAAAAAATGTTCTTAAGGCTGTGTGGAAACATCAGTTTGCTTGGCCTTTTCAGCAACCTGTGGATGCAAAAAGACTTAATTTACCGGTAAGATTTTTTATTTACTTTATATTTTAAAACATAGATGTTTTTATTTTACATAGATCGCTGATAATGAAAAAGTTTGTTTTATTATGTTGGAGTTGTAACAAATAGAATACAAGTTTTTGTTTCATCATTTGTCATGTAAAAGCCTGAATTTTTATACACTCAGTGCAAACTTCGCCTTTTCAAATAAAAAGATATTTCCATCTGTTTTACAATCATAGAAATAACTACAAAGTATAAATAATAACGTAAAACAAACGCCACATTTTTTTAGATATTTCTCAGATAAAAATAATAATGATTCATTGTGTGGCCGTTATTGTTTCTATGGTAACTAATTATATACATCGCGACGGTGTGAAGTAATATTGTTATACTTGAATACTTTATTTTAGCAAAGTTACTGAAAGTAGGGTAATGCGGGGTGATTTTTTTCACATATATATATATATATATATTTAAAAATTCTGTTTAAAATACCTATTTTACACAAATTTTATTTAAATTTAAAAAATAATAAATTGCCTTCATCGGCGTTGTCTTCGTCTTAAATAAATAGTAATTTAGAATATTTAAACAATTGATTATTTTGGTAATGCTCTTGAAGAGTTTGTCCATAAAAATTTTTTAAGCGTTTTTGGTTACAATTACTTTGGTACAATTTTTTCTGTAATAAAATGTTAATTTTTGAAGTAAGCAATCTAAGTTAAATAGAGACAATTATGTTTGAAATGCAATCAATATTGACAGTTTAATATCCGTTCTGTTACCTAGAAATAATTTTGAATGAACAAATGATAAAATATTGTATATAAATTCCTCAAATTATTAAATAAATAATTTTATATTTATTATTAATTTTAAACATTCACATAAATAATTAATCATTTAGTTACAAATTAGATTTAAAAAGAATGCTTTTGAATAAAACAAATAATAATTGTCCTAGGACTATCATAAAATTATAAAACAACCAATGGATTTGGGAACCATCAAAAAGAGATTAGACAACAATTATTATTGGTCCGGCAAAGAATGTATACAAGACTTCAATACAATGTTCACGAATTGTTATGTGTATAATAAACCTGGAGAAGATGTGGTTGTTATGGCGCAAACATTAGAAAAGCTGTTTCTAACAAAGGTGGCGATGATGCCAAAAGATGAAGTTGAATTGGATCCACCACCTCCAAAAGGCGGCAAGGGTAAGAAAGGTCGGGTAGGAGGTAGTTTACCCGCTGCAATTGGTGCTAATCGGGGACGACCTACAGCATCCGTTTCATCTACCGTTTCTACTCCTGTAGCCAGTTCTACTGAACGTACAAGTTTACCTTTAGGTTCGACAGCTCCTGCAACTGTTCCGGGCAGTACGGCAACAACAACCATTGCGCCTGCTGCAAGTGCCACCCATAGTAGTCTACCTCAGCAGATGCCGTCGAATACTTACCATGTCACACAAACAATTAGCAACCCACTGGATGGTACAGCGCTCCCAACAACAGTCTTACAAACGCAGCCAGTTAAAGTGAAAAAGGGGGTGAAAAGAAAGGCGGACACAACTACACCAACAGCGACACCTTTAGAAACACATTATCCAATGATGGAACCAAAATCAGCGAAGATATCAACGAGACGTGAATCTGGTCGACAAATCAAAAAACCATCTAGACAGGAACAAGATGGTCTATTGCCTTATCATCAGCCTGTACCGATAATGGCAAATATAAATCCAACACCTCCACAACATGGTCAACCGAAACCTAAAGAAAAACTCTCGGATGCACTAAAATCATGTAATGAAATATTAAAAGAATTATTCTCTAAAAAACATTCGGGCTATGCGTGGCCATTTTATAAACCAGTTGACGCAGAATTACTTGGATTACATGATTATCATGAAATTATCAAAAAACCAATGGATTTAGGTACCGTTAAACAGAAAATGGATAATCGAGAGTATAGGACAGCAAACGAATTCGCCGCTGATGTTAGACTGATATTTACTAATTGTTATAAATATAATCCTCCTGATCATGATGTGGTTGCTATGGCCAGAAAATTACAAGATGTCTTTGAAATGAGGTAAGTACTAAATTTTATGCTTCAATTCACTCAAATTTCATTTCATGGCCTACAAAATTTTGTATAAATTATTTAAATTTTAGTTTACATTATTACACTTTCTTTATAATAATGTTTTTAATATTCGTATCAAAATTTATGCACACGAAATATCTTTTTTATCATATTATAAAAAATTAATTAGAATGACTTAAAAAAAGAATCATCTTCTTCCTATTCTAATACATAAAAGGGTTGCAGTATCCTTTAAAATTTCGATAACTTTTAGTTTTGTATAAAATATAAAGTTGCTTTTTTTTTAACCGAATCAATATTAAAATAACCTGAGATTTCTTAAATTATTTTTCTTGGCAATAATTTTGGAATTTTTCACAATTTATGCATTTTTAACAAATTTTGAATTAAGTACCTTTTCATACAAAAGACCTAGAGCCATACAAATTTTGGCAACTCATTTAACAAAGGTAGAAATTTAAGATACATGTCGTGTTTACAAAACGCCCTTTACAAAAATTCTTATAATTTCGAGGCTTTATTTTAACATTTTATCCGACAATCCAGAAAGTCAGATATTTTGAAAATCGTAATTTTTGTAGTATATTAGAATACTGCGTGTTTGACAAAATTTTGTCATTTTTTTTTTTTAAATATTAAATTATCAAACAACAGATTCTAAGAAATCAAAAACATTTCAAAATATTGAGCTTTCCCATTAGAAGATTACAACTCCTATACCTAGTTGCAAACAACATCCAAGTTTCTTAGTTTTTAATTTTTTTTATTTATTTTAGATATGCTAAAATACCTGACGAACCTCCACCAACACAGACACAACGTATTATGGCTAAATCAGATTCCAGTTCTTCTGGTTCCAGTTCAGAATCATCTAGTGATTCAGATGATTCAGCGGAAGAAGAACGAAACAATCAACTTAAAATATTAGAGCAAGAGGTAATTTTTAATATTTTTTTTTTTTCTATTCCACTGTTTATTCGTTAATATTAGCAAAATTGCTAGCGTAAGAGAAAAATGTTAATTGTAACTATAACAACCCCCCTAAAAAATAAGTCATTGAAGAATTCCTTTTGATCTATTATTCAAAAATTTATAAATCTACTAATATGAATAATTGATTATTTTCGATTTTTATAGCTTTTAGCAATGCAAGAAAGAATGAGAAAATTAGTAGAAGAAAGTAGTAGTAAAAAGAAAGCAAAGAAAAAACAAAAAGAGAAAGAAAAAATGAAAAAACCGACAGTTAGTGGCAGTGGCCTATCTGGTAAAGGTATACATGGTATGGGAGGTAAAAACAATTCAGTTGTAACAGATAGTGTGGGTGCTAGTATTGCAAGTGTGGCTATGGGTGCTGGAGATGTTAGATTACCAGACTTACATCATGCAACACCACCAGCAAGTAAATCATTAGCATCAGCATTACATCATACACCAGCACATCCACCCCATTTACCACCTACAGCGAAGGCACCTAAAAGTAAAGGTAAATATATTATTTTTAAAATTTCATATCATATTTATTTGAAGTTTATATAAAACATTGTTCTTTTGTTTACTAAAGGAGTTCGCGGACCTAAAGCCGCCACGGGTCCAGCAGCTTCTGCACCGAAAAGACCTAAAACAAATTCAAATACACCTAGAGGGAAGAAAAAATCAACGGCAAGTGCACCTAATTTGGCGTTTGATTCAGAAGATGAAGATAATGCAAAACCAATGTCTTACGATGAAAAAAGACAATTATCACTGGATATTAATAAATTACCTGGTAAGTTTTCACTTATTATTTTTATTTTCCACGTAAATATAGACTTTTACACTGTAATGAATGTAATTTGGGGTTGAAATAAGCAGAATCTTTGCTATTTTATGCAGTCTCTCCAAATTGAGTTAGAGGGTTGAAAATTTGTATGTAGCTTATGTTACTGTCTGAATGGTGCCTTTTGAGGGTATCCGAGCGTTTCTTCTCCTTTTTTACGAACGTAATATCATTTTAGCGGTTTTTAAGAGTTTGTGTTGCCACAGTCCCTCCAAATTGAATCAGAGAACTTGTGTGTAGCTTTTAGCCCCTGTACTCCAAATTGAGTAGTTCCAGATTGAGAGCGTCTTGTACTAAAACGTATTTAATGAGTGGGAATATGAGGGGCCTAGGCATTATTCAAATTGCCAGGATAAATTTAATTTGGAACTAATAACTCAAAAAATAACTATCAAATAGTTTATTCGTGTGTAAATGGCTTGCATTTTATAGCTTTTTTATTCAGTTTTATAGCAATGTAGAAAAAAAAGTAATATTGCTGTCCTATTCAGCCAGGATTAAAGTTTCCAATTCTATTAATTAATAGTCAAATATTTTCATTTATGCTAGTATTATTCCCTTGGGAATTCCAAGAATGTTATTTCAAAATAAAATTTACCTTAATAAGCCCTTATTTTTTTATTACAGGTGACAAATTAGGACGAGTCGTACACATAATCCAATCTCGAGAACCATCGTTGCGTGATTCGAATCCAGATGAAATTGAAATTGATTTCGAGACGTTAAAACCATCTACATTGCGTGAGCTTGAAAGCTACGTAGCATCATGCCTTCGAAAAAAGCCACGTAAGCCATACTGTAAGTTCCGTTACTTAACGTCCAACGGCGGAATACAACAATCCACCGATTTATAGCACCCCCATAATATACATTAATTCATAAAAAAATTTTTGAAAAAAAAAATAAAATAAAAATAAACATTTTTTTCACAATTTATTCAATTGAAATGGAAAATTAAATTTAAAATATCTATGGGAGTGCTATCTGACGTATGTAATTGGAACTATATACGTATACATTTTTTAAGCATGGTAGAGTTGATGGTGTCATGTTTATTACAAAATTTTTTTAAGGTTTTTTTCGGTGTATTTATTTTAACTTTTTTTCAAAATTTTGTTTAGTAGCAATTTTTTTTTCTAAGTGGAGAACTATTATTTCGAAATTTTTCTTAATTTCCATTATCTTTTTATGCTATTTCTTAGTCCTTAATCCATTAGTTTAGGTTTATGAAACGGACTTGGTAACTACTAAGACATTTTATCACCACATAGTTCACTTAGATTCTAGTAATAAATTCATTTCAAAAATTTACCATTTGTGGAAGCATACGAGGTCCTTTTTGATCCGTATTCAGATGTCCAAATGGAGTTTTCGGTTTTTGTAGCTACTAAGATTTTTGATTATGGAAAAATTCAGTGAAAACCTTAGCAATACGTTTAACTTCACAAAAAATTTGGATATTGGGTAAACACGGCATTATAATATAGTTTCTGATTAGTAATCGAAAACCAAATTTACAGAATTTACAAGACCAAGACTAGTAGACATTAAACATCGATTCGTCTAATGAATGATTTTAAAATGTGGTTATTGTTAAAGTCGGGTTGAGAGAGGGGTAAGATGGTTACCAAGAAAAACCCCTGCATTGCAATGATTTTTTAAAATATAGAATATTGATTGAATTATTAGAATTTAAATAAATCTTGAGATAACATCGAACAATTTTTTAGATTTTTGTTTAAAATAGTTCTCCATTTTGCTTTTTTTTTTTTTTTGAACTAACAAATTTTCATTTAATTTATGGAGAGAAATCTTTACGTTTTTAAAATAAAATTTTCATATCCATATATAATATTTGCCCTACATGAATTTTCATTTCATATTTTTTGGTGTTTTAAAAACAAATTTTTTGTAATTTCACATTACTGTAAAATGTGCCCTCATATATTAATTCCAAATCTTTAGAATTTTTCTCTGAGCTTTTTAAGTTTGGAGGTCTACACATAACTGTTTAAAACTACCAAATTCCTGGAGATTTTCTGTAGACTTCTGAAGATTTTCGCTAGATGGCATTTACTAGTCGGTGGAAACATCTAACGAATTTATTAAAAATCTTCGGAGGAAAAAGAAAAAATTGTTGATCTTGCAATTGGAGAAAATGGAATTTTACTTTTACAGTGATGTATGTGTTATCATAATCATTTCATTAAATTAGGAAATTATATCTGTGGAGCGAAGAATCTTAATGGAAAAACATCAAATGAAAACTCATTATTCATTTTTTTTTGTCAAATTGCATTGCAATATTTTTGTTCGTGTCAAAACAAGTTTTAAGAATTTGGAAGAGACCATTGTGGTTTTTTAAGGCGCTATGAATTGAATATGTCTTTCGAAAATTAATTTTCCAAAAGGGTGGTAGGAAAAAATAAGAATAAAACCATTTTAAAGATTAAACAGCGATTTATAAAATTGCAATTTTTTTTAAAGATAATTGTAGAAAAAAAATCCATTAGTAAATCCATTAATCATTATCTCATGTCTCAGAATATCAAACACTTACGAGAATACGTTTTGTGAACAACTTTTAAGTAAAGCTATTTTCGGATTTAAAAGCTGGCAAATAAGTATTTAATTTAGGGTATTCAATAACTATTGCGCATAAATGAATTGCTTACTATCATTAGGAGAACTTCATGTACGCATATTTATACATTTTATTACTTCCAAAATAGGTCATTTTGATCTAACTTATGTGATAAGTTTGCTCGGTTATTGAAATATCTTTCCTACTATGTATTTCTTTTCAATTATCGATAAAGCTTCATAGTCCCGGTGCCCATAAGCAAATCATATCATTTATAAATGCCCATATAAAAATTTCTTTATGGCTTAATAATGATTAGTGTAACAACCTTTTATTTCATGAAAAGTGGGCCGTTTTTTTTTCGAAAAATTTTCAACAGCACTTGTTTTAAGTTTACAGACATCAGTTTTTTTTTTGTTATTCTGGTAGGAAGATCGTTCAATAATAAATTGGTTTAAAAAAAAAACCTATGTCCATCAATTTGAAGCACTTGAGGAAAATGTTATATGCTTATGGGTATTCAGGGCCCTCAACGTATCTTTCCTTTGTGGGAACGGAAAAAAATTCCACAAATTTTAGTTTAAAAACAATTAAGAACGTAAGGACTTCTACTTAAAAAATTGATACCATCTTGAAATCAAAATTGGGGTTTTTTTTAAAAGCATGATCTATCAATAGCCTAAGAGCTCGTGGGATAGTTGAGTATCGTTTTTTTTGTAAGACTGTAATTATTTTCAGTGATGATTCATAGAATGCGTAAGTACGGAAACCTCATTTTGGCAGTAATAAATTCTACACGCCGTCGACTTTTATTCATTTGAAAGGAGTAAGAGTTGAATTGGGTTAAAAGGGTAACAGAAAAAGATTTCAAACAAAAAATGTAAAGAATGAAATTTTATATAAAAAAGGTTCTCTGGCTATTATTAACAGAATAAATAATAACAGAATCAGAACGTCTAGAAGTTTTCTTTCATTCATAAAATTTAAAATTATATAAAATGTAAACTTATGTATGTGTGAAAACTTATAGCGATTCTGCTAGCTCGATTATTTTTAATAATAGCTGAAAATGACAAAGAAGTTTTTTTATGGAAAATTTTATGCTCAACAAGTTTTATTTAAAACAGTGTTTTTTAACTCTTACCAATTCTCACTCACCTCCTCTTAAATGTTTAAAAGGTTGATTATTGTCATAAAATGGTTTCCATGTTTCCCATAATATGATTCATCACTGAAAAAAATTTCAACCATCAGAAAAATTTAAATACGAGGGTGGTCTGCCAGTTTGCGCCCTCAACATGTCGATAACAGCACTTGTCAATAAAAGCTTGTAAATATAAATGTGCAACTTTACATAGTTACTCACAAAGGTTGATAGTCGATTGCGTGATTTTTACAAAAACGCTAACATAAGTTCACACAAACGACTTTTAAATAACAACTACACATCCAAAATACTTGAAATATGAGTAACTGTCAAAAGATGCACAACTAAGCCCGTTGTTATGAAGTAGACTGTATGACTGACTGTAACAGTACTCGAAGCAGTGAATATATAAACTCAATATATAAACCTTATATAAGCGAGACCGTAAAACAGTTATAACAGAACATTAACTAACTTTTATTGTCGAGTGCTACTATCTTCACGTTTAGGAAACTTTTCAGACCTCACTAATTCTTACAAATATCCCAACAGCACTCAGTCTACAATTTTATTTCATTTATTTATAATTTTTGGGAGATGTATTGGTTCAAATTATTATGTTTATGGTGGAGGTTGTGTTCATGTCTTATCATTTTTATTTTATTTTATTATTATTATTATTTTTTTTTTTTTTAATTTTTTTTCTTACGTAGCATTTATAAGAAATTTCGTTACCACGCATGTGTTAAATTTTTTATTTTTCATTTTAATTTTTTTTAAAATAAAATATGAATAAAATCTGACAGCATTTTTTCTGCACTACTTCAAATTGTCAAAATAATTTTTAAGCGAATATAGCAAAAACCTTTATTTAAAATAATAAATTAATATTAAAATATAGTGCAGTTGTGGATTCAATTTTTATATAATTCGATATTTCCAAATAAAAAAATCATTCAAAGAAAAATTGGAACAATTTAAACTTTTGAACGCTTTTATGTTTAGTTGTAACTGTCTTATTTAGTTTTTTTTTCCTTCAATTTTTTAGATCAGTCATTAGATGATTTACATACGATTCGAAACTCATTCTTGCGTTTTCTGGTGTAATTTCATATAAAATTATTACTCGCGATACTGTTTAAGACCTTCTTTAATGGTGACTTAAGGTATCGTCGATATTCGAAGTTTTCTCGCCAAATACTCTATCAATACGCAGCATATTTTTATTTCTCTTAAAAAACAAATTTTTCATTATAGAAATACTAGAAAAACTGGCTCTGACAATTAATCTGATGTGTTAAAACTTATTGAAAACTTAATACATTAGGTAGCTGAAGAGTCGCAAATTAGAACGGAACGTAATATCTCATCTTCAGCCAAAGTGAAGTAGCTTATAATTATTTTTGTTGAAGCAGTCAGAAAATTTAATTATCTGACTGGACTAGTCTGACTGTTATTCATTGTCTGGCGATTCATTTCCTTGAAGCATTCAAAAACAATTATCGATTGAAACCTTGAAGCCTCAATGGCCAGGATAGTAGCTTGGTTCTGTGAGAAAATGCTGATGCGCACACCATTATAAACAACGTCCATGTTGCAGATCTGAGCACCTCTCAATAAAGCAAAGATTTCTGTTTGAAAAACGCACGCGTGCCCATAGTTACTAAAAATTTCAAATACCAGATAAAATTAATTTTGAATTTTAAATCCAAATCTAGCTCTTTTCTTGAATTTTGAAATGAAGTTCTCTGTGATTAAAATGTGTTGAAAAACTGGTAGCATAAGCCACTATTTAGAGAATAGCGGAAAAAAGTCTGATACCTCTTTAAGAGAAAAATGAAACCGGTCACGATATGTCGAAATGTTTTCATTTGTCAAAACAATATTTTTACTGGTTTTGTTCAAATATCCTTCTGAATTTTATGTCAAAGGAATCTAGAAAATGAAAAGTGTTTCCAGTTTTCGATTGTGGCGTAGAAATCTAATTTTATACTCTAACGACTGATCTATTAAAAAAAAAAAAAATAAAAAAAATAAAAAAAAATTTTAGTACCATTTAAAAATAAGTTTCTCGTTTTATCAAATAAAATCAAAAATTCTCGTATGGTATAATTTTAGAAGACACACAGAAAAAGAACATAAAATTTCAAAATTTTTTAAATTGTGCTAAATTTTTGAATTTTTTTTCTCTTAAAAAATTTATTATTTATTTTTTGCAAGCTAATTAATCTGACGTGACTTATAATATAAATTTTTTTCACTATTTTACTATTTAAGTGCTTCATAAGAGGATAAATTTTAGCACAACTAGTGCCCATTTGTAAGTACAATTGCTTTGTTAGTGCAGAAAGGTGCTGTTTATTTTTTTATATGTAAGTGCAATATGTATGTTCTAATACAGACAAGAAAATATCGGGAAAATCAAAAGACGAGCAGATGGCAGAAAAGAAACAAGAGTTAGAAAAACGACTCCAAGACGTAACAGGCCAGTTAGGCAGCGTCAAAAAAACCACAAAAAAAGGTACGGTAACATAAAACTAAACTCAACATTACCAAAATAAAAGTAGCGTGAAATTTTCAAAAAAAAAAATAAATCAAATTAATTTTTTATTTTTGGAAAATTTTTTTTAAAAATAATCATTTTTTTTTTTTACTCATTTATTTATAAATCATAATATCTGTTTGGGTGTCTCTTGTTTTTATTTGCTTTTATGGCGCTAAATTTTGTATTTTAAGGGTTCAATTTTATCCATTTTGTTCGCTTGAAATTCATCTATTGCCATTTTTACAGTTAATGTAAATTTATAGAATATTATAAAAAAAAAAAAAAAAAATATTGAAAATCATTTTTGTTAATGGCTGATTCATTTTAGTTTTCATCTAGGAAAAATCCAGGAAATTATAATATGTAAGCCAGAATTGCTACAACACTTAGAGATGAGTTTTGCATTGATCGATCTTTCTTGCGATTTTCGATATTACACAAATTATTAGGGGTTTATTTTAGTAATACTGCAATTTGTTAATTTATGAAGTACGCAGTGGATACTACAGTTTTTCCGTTTTTCCAAGATTTCTAACGCCACGAATTCGATTTTATTAAATCAACAAAACTTTCATTCTTAATTGTCATTTCGTAAAAGATAAATTTAAATAATTTTCATGATTTTTTATCTCAAATTGATATGTTATAATTTTCCTGGATTATTTTACTAATTTCCACATATATTATTGGTGTATAGACGAATAGAATTTTGTATTTATTTCCAGATGAAAATAATAAAGTTGAAGTTGCACCAGGCAGTGGAGGTGGTCCCTCAGGTCGACTTTCCTCCTCATCAAGTAGCACGGATTCAGATTCCAGTAGCTCGAGTATGTCCAGTAGTTCATCAGACTCGAGTGATAGCGAAGCAGGTTAGCTCAATCAAAAAGCTCCTCCTACCCTCTCTCTAATATAAAAATAAAATTAAATAATCATGGCCTATTGCGCCCCCCCCCTATCCAATAACTTGATTTACACAAAGACTATTTTTGTGTCTCAAACAAATTGGTGAAAATTAACAATTTTTCTTTCATTTTATTTTGCTTAAAACAAAGTAAAACGTTTGCACACAATGCAATAAATAATTTTTAAGTTAAAAAGTTTAATAATAATAAAAAAAATAAACAAAGGACACACTCGCTATAAAATTTTCTTTTAAACGAGAAAAATTTTCTCATTTTCGTTTTTTAATGATCGGTATTAGAAAAATTAAAATAAATCATGTATTTTATGTGATTACAAAGAAGAAGAAAAATATATATATAAATACTATGTATTTTTAAAAATCAAAAGCATTTGTTTTTATTTAACGTATCGTGACTCGCGCCTGCGTTCAACGTGCAATTCGGTAATTGCTCTTTTATAAATATTATTTTTGTAATTTTTATTTAAAATACAGTTCCATTCATTTTTTTTATATCTCATAAATAAAATTTCATTCGAATCAAGAATAAAAAACCCCCATATATCGATTCACAATTGTTACGAATTTTTATCTAGGAAATAAAATATTAAATAGAAAAACTGAAAAAAAATTGTTTACAACTGGCGATAAAAACGTGATCCCGTTTTTAATATGGTTGCAGCTTTGCCAGATACTTATCGAGGAATGACGCTTTCAAAAAGCAGACCAATTGTGATGCTACGGGCACCATTTCTTAATATTTTTCTAAGGACTTATTGAACCACTCTAATAAAATTTCAAAATTTAAAATTTTTACGTTACGATTAAATGGAAGTATTTAAAAATTGTATGGAAAAAAATTCGTAATTAAAATGGTGCTTGCCTTTTAATCAATGAAACTTGAGATAACTCAAAAAGTAATAAAATTTAAGTAATTTTCATACTGATAAATTTCCTTTTTAGAAAAAAAAGTAAAATTGTGTATAAAAAAGGTTCTTTGCCTTTTTTTTTGGCTATTATTAAAAATAACAGAGCCAAAACGTCTAGAATTTTTCAAATATACATTTTATATACATGTAAATTCTATGTGTGTACGTGTAAAAATTTCTAGAAACTCTGACTCTGTTTTATTTTTAATAATAACCAAAAAAAGCCAAGAACCTTTTTTATGTAAAAAATCTGATACTGTACAATTTTTATTTGAAACTTGTATTTCTAACTCACATCGTTTAGGGGCCTAATCTAAGAGTCATCCCATTCAAACAAGGTGATGATCTGATAGGGCTGATTCCTGTCAGAAAACATTCACAGTTTTACCGGAAAAACTTTACGCAAATCATCCACGAGCTGTTAGTCTATATTATTTCTTGAATTCTATTTTATTACCTTGACTTTTGAATAAATTTGAAAATAATGATAAAATTTATGATTGTTTTCGAAATTCTTTTATTTCTAAGATATGAAATTCGTAACATTTTAGCTCGAACATTTCTCGGTATATATTATATGTCGGTTTTTTTTTTTTAAATGTGCCATCGTGTTTTTTCATTTTTATAAATTATATTTCGGTTTAGTCGAAATCATGTTCGAAAAAAAAAAATATTTTTACGGTACCGTTTTTTTTGTTTTAGTGTAATATTTATATATATCTATACATATATATTTGTTGTGCCTGCGCGCGTATATATACTTTTTTTTTATATTAATTTTTACGGTTTAATTTGAGAGACAGACTGTGTGTGAGAGAGGCCACAACAAAATACAAAAAATGTGTTCTAATTTTTAAAATAGTTATGTGCTGATTTAAAATATAAAAAATAAAATAAAAATAAAGTAACAAAAAATTTGTAAAATAAAATAAAATATTAAGCTAAAAAATGACAAATTATTATAGAAATTAATATATTTATCACTTGCTGTAATTGTAAACTAAAGAAAATCGATTCGTTTACAATTTCTACAACCTTAAAAAATAATCCGTAAAAAAAAAAGTGAATTAAAATAAAATTTCTATTTAAATTAAAATGTTATTAATTTGTTGAGATAAAAAGTGGTATTATGAACAAAAAATATTTAAAATTATAAACAAAATGTTGTGATAAAGTATTTAAAAAAATTATAATTTATCAAATTTAAAACCTACCAGAGAAATTAAATTCAAAGATTCTCAAACAACCGTCATTTACGAAAATAACATTAAAAAAAATAGAGAAACTTCAAGTCGAAAAAAAAACAGTTTTTTTCTCTCTCTATTTATGACCAAACTGAACTATTGATGGAAAAAATATTGTACAAAATTTATACATATTTTTAAAAAAATATCTACAAAATGGTACATAGAATATTAAAATTGGTTAATTAATTTTTCCGGAAACAAGAAACTTTCAGTTGCTTTGTAGCTCGTTCTTCATAGTTGGATTCTTCGTAAGCAAGCGCATTGCAATCATTTTTGACATACGAGGGTGGTCTGAAAATTTTCCGACGTCAACGTACACAAGATAGCAACACTCGTGAATAAAAACTAATTAATATAGTTGTGCATCTTTTGACCATTAGTTTTTATTTGACAGTCATATCGATTCAATCAGATTACTGTCAAATAAAAACTATGCGTTCAAAATGGCTGAAATTTTGGTGAGCAACTGTCAAAAGATGCAGTACCTCACTAGTTTTTATTGCCGAGTGCTGCTGTTTTCAGGTCGTAAACTTTTCAGACCATCGTTATATATGAGCGTAATTGTCAAAAATAGTTTGGCAAATGCACTTGCGTACGAATATCCGACAACCGATCACCAGCTATCTAGAACAGGCGTTACCTTAACATTTGCTTGATATCGATAGTTTTATGTCCATTTTACATAGTCGGATAGTCATACGCAAGCGCATTCCAAGACATTTACTTTATATCAATATAAAAAAGTGGCGCAAACTTGGACTCTACGAAATTTGTTTTACATTCTTTTAGACACCGAAATTAGAGCTTATTAAAAAAAGTATTTTCGAAATTATTAGAACCATCAATTTAATTATTGGAATTGATATACCATACCGCCGCCGTATTATTTCCATGGAAATTATTTTCTTTTTTTTAAATATCACTAAGTATACATATTTTTCTATCAAAAGTTTTGTTTTGCAGGAAAACCGAGGAAAATCGATTTTTATTTTATTAAATTGACATTCACTTGTAGTTACGATTTTAGAATACGTACATTTTTTTTTAATTTCTCTGGACTATAACGGATTTTATTCGCTTCACAAAGAAATGTTTAGTTTGATAAATTATAAGAAAAACATTTTTAAGAATTTTTTTTCAAGGCCCATTTCAGAGTATATTGAAAAAAACAACCTGATTTTTTTTTATTAATTTAAAAATCCCCTTATGTATTGTTTGTTGTAAGAGCCCCTGAGTGCAGTCTTTGTGTAGGGATCAGCCAGCATTGCTACACCCCACCACAACACAAGTGTGATATTTCAATAAAACTTCTGTACTCAAAAATTTTTTTTAAAGACCAGATCACCTCAAAATTTTTCGTCGTTAAAAATAAAAACTCTTTATTCATTTTAAGCCAACGATCGCAGTAAGTTTCATCTTTTTTTTTTTAATACTTATATTAATTTTTTTGTTTTTTTAGTTTTTTTTAAAATGAATAAAGAGGTTTCAATAATTAGATTAGAGATAGAATTTAAGGTTTTTAAAATCTCCAACCCCCCACATTCCGTGATATAAAACCATACGAAAACAGGATGAGTAGTTTGAATTTTGCAATTAATTTTATTTGTTTTGCATTCTCCCGTCGCTAAGCTTAATTTATGCAGACAATGTGTATGGCGGCTGAAAAACTCATCTCTTGAAATCTTTAAAAACATTAAAAAAAAAAAACTGAATCCAAAACCTTTTTTTTTGTAAGAAAAAAAATGGTGATATTTATAAATTAGATTATTAGCAATGAATTATTTGATTTTTAAACCTTATTTATAGCGGCTGGCCTCCATTACACATTGTTTGCACTCAATAAAAGGCTTAGATAATTTTGTAAAAAACACAAAAATACATTAAAAACAAAAAATCATGTACCCCAAAAAGTTTGCTGGATTTTTTTTTGAAATTTATATCCTCCTTTGTCCCACACAGTATTTTTTTTTAAAACTATTTGAAAAGGAAAAATTCAAAAAAAAAAAAATTTCGGCAAACTTTTTTTTTTATATAAAAATTTCTTATATTACATATAAAAATAATTAAGCTGTGCTAAGATTAATTTTTAAAGAGAAAAATAAATAATATATACGTACATTAATTATAAAATATATTAGGGTACGCCTTTTGAATTAATAATTAATTTATTATTCATAAACAAAAAAGAAAAAGTTACTTCTAAGGGTTTTCCGGTTTTTTAACGTTTTTTGAATTTTTAGCATTTTTCAAAAAACCATTTAAAAAAGCGGAATTAAATTAAAAAATGTACAAAGCAACAATTTTAAGTGGAACTTATTTTGTTATACATATTTCGATAATTTTTTTCCAAGCACCACATCCATTTTTCTCTATAACCTGCTATAATTTTTTCCATCCGGAATATTCATTTGGTTTTATTATTTAAAAAAAAAATTTATTTTATATATTCGTGTCATTATTTGATTTCAAATAGATTTTGAAATTTCTAATTTGTTAAAATTTTGATTGTCTTCTAAGAGGTATATTTAAGAAAATCGTATACATATGGGAGTATGTAGAATTAGAAGCTTCGTTGAGAAAATATAGGCCAAACTTTTAGGTGAGACGTACTTAAAATCTATTTATTAAAATGAATTAAATTAAAAAAGAACATTCGAAGAATATTGTTTAAAAATTTTCATGAAGAAATATTTTAAATTACCGTCAATGGTAGCAATTATTTGGAAGAAAGTAGAATGCTCTCATAACTGGTGGGTGCTGGATCATATATTTTGGAAATAAAAACAATCAAAATTTTTTCGTTAGACAATCGGTTTCCCCAGGTAACGCCGCCGAGGGTTTATCGGAAATTTCAATTTTTCACTTTTTGGGAATACTGAAATGAAAAACACGACTTTAGCGAAAAAAAAAATCGGCTAATTTGTTATTGTAAATAAAAAATATTAATAAATTTGAAAAACGGCGTTACTCAAACATCTAACTTACAATATAATTTTTTTTCATGTTTATATTTGGCCGAATATATATTTTCTAATTTAAAAAAAAAATCCTTCTGTTTTCCATTTTTTGAAATCAAGTTTGTATATTTTTCCTTTCCACGTATCTTCACTTAATTTTTGTTTAGTATTTTTGAAGGTTTTCACTAATTATGTTTAAAACCAATTTTTTTTTTTCAATTGAATCGGAAATAGGTTTTGTTATGACATTTCCCTTGTTTTTTTTAAAAAAAATTTTGTATATATTTAAAAGAAAAATAATATTTAATTTATATATCTGCATTATACTCTCTCTCGAGCCTGTTTTTTTTATTATTATTCAAAAAGCAAAACTTAATTATTTATATTAATAATTAGTACTATTATTAAGGAGTATACGCACAAAATTTTTTTTTATATTATTTTTAATTGCACATAATTTCTTCAAATTTTTCAAATTCAAAACATTTTTCAAATTTTAAAAACAAAAAATTTTGAAAATTTAATTTATTTCACTAATAAATAATCCTGCCAGTCTGTATATATATATATATAAGTTGTACTTCTTTGAAAGATTTATTGCATTATATTCTATAGTTTCGGGAAACAGGAAATTGTGTTATATTCAATAACTACAATTACTTAAAACGCGTACTACTCATTGCTCGCGATGTAGATTATCCGATTGTTGATTACGAATAAGTCGAATTGAAGAAATACAATAGACTTCGAATTTTAATGATAATTGTATCTTAATATCCTTAATGAGTACACAAAAATTTAGAATTTTCTGACACTATGACTAGCAGTGCAACTACCTTAAGAATGTAAAAGATTCGTTCAAGATCGGCCGAAAAACTAACGGATATGGATACAGAATATTTTTTCTCCCTCGGATATCCGGTACATCATAATTCGTCGATAATTGTAAACCCTTGAAATTAGTTTTGATAAACGGAAATTTGAATTATCAACGCTCGATTATCAAGTCTCCGATAGAACACGGTACAATCATTTTAAATAGACCTGACACTCAACTTTCCAAATTTATAACTACTATTACACACGCTAGAATGAATTTTTTCTGCCGAATGAATTGAAGTAAATTAAATTTTTGAACGAATTATCAAATATAAAAAAAACTTGCAAGTTTTCATCATATTTAAGTCTGTGTCGTATAAATTTTTTTTTAAATAATAGTCTAAATTTTAGTATTATAAGCTTGTTCTTACAAAAAGAAAATAGATAAGTATTTAAAACAAAAAAGTAAACTAGGGCTCCGTTTGAAGTTCTAAAAAACTACATTCCTATTACAAAAAAAAAAATTTTATATTTTAATTTTTTATGAGTAAATTGCAGATATGTAGAACTTGCAACGAGACTCAAATATGGTTAAAATTATTATCATCCTTTTTATTTTAAAATTAAATCTTAGAAATTAGAATAGTTGCTGTGTAAAAAAAAATATGTTCGAGCTGTCTTTCTTGCCTCCCCGTCTAGTATTGTAAGTTAGTATTGCATAATAAATTTAGTCGATTATTCAGAGATGAGATATTACGTTACGTATTTTTTTTAAAAATAAATAATACAAGTCTTGATTTTGTGGAATCTCACTTTATTAATTTCGCCAGATAACGGATTTGTTCATACGATTCGTTAATTACACATTTTTGGAAGTTACTTATAGCACGTGTCACGTCGATTAAAACATTCAATGAAAATTCTCCCAAAACCATTTTGAAAAAAATAATTGTGCTTTTCCCCAATCTCCATGTACGCTAATTATAAACAAAATAATTAAGACTTGTTCGTTAAATGATGTGTGATGTGATTGTTTTTATACATTGTAAAAATTTTCATCACGTTTTTCCCCCATAATTGAGTCTTAATGTATAAAAATAAAACCAATTAATGATTTTTAAGAGTAAAAAAACAAAAATATTTATACTGTTACAAAAATAATTCATTCTGTAGATTTAAAAAAAAAAATTTACTTTTTAAAAATTCTTGAAAAGTTTTTATTATTGAAAAAAAAATTATTGTAAATAAAGAGTGGCACATTTTGTCGATAAACAAAAAAAAAAAAAAAAAAACTCGTGTTAATTGTAACAGTTTTTAAAAATGTCTGTTGTCACACACTTTTTCATCAAAATCATTCTTGAATGTTAAAATTCGATTTATTCAAATTAAAAAAAAAAACACGAATCACAAATATTTTCGTGTCAACGTATAGACAAGGTGTTCGTTCCATCCGGTAATAAGATACATTTTTTTCGTAAAAGTTCATTTTAAGCTGATTTTTGTTCAATAAAATTTTAATTTATTTTCGAAAAATTCATATATTAATCCATTCATGAAGTATTTAATCACTAATTTCAAGTTTATTCAATCCTAAGTCGAAGATCGAATATCCTCAGATGTATGCAATTGCAATGCAAGCTTTTATGGCATTTGCAAAACGTATTTTTAACCTAAATGTCACATAATATCAAAAATATGCTGAATTGCGCTTGTATACATCTTACGACATACGACTCATGACTTTTATTGTAGAACAAAATATTGAGATTACGCTACTTTTCTCAAGTTAGGCTCTTTTTTTATTTGAGTTATTTAAAATATGTCGTGCTACAAATTTTCACCAAAATTATAATATATTATTGTTTGAAAACAATATTATTATCTGAAAACCCTGAATCCCTTTAAGAAAATCTTAATGAGTTCCCGCTTTTACCCTTAACATATTTTTCAATGTTTATTCATAAAAAATCTGCTTCGACGCGTTACAGAATTTTTTTACTATTTTATATATTTAGTATGTACAGTATTGTGTTTAGCTAAAGATGATTTGTTGAATTCTTCTCCCTTATTTGAATAATATTTTAAATAAAATAAAAAAACTAGAAATTACACGAATAAAGTTGGGACACCCGTTAATTCGATTTTAACCAAATGTTTCGCGGCACAACTAGATAGAGATAATATGAAGACAGAATACCTAGTTTGGTGAACTTAGGATAACGCTGTCAATACGGTATCGTTTTCACACACATACACAGACCAATTTCTAAGATCCACTTTTTTGGATTCAGTGGACCTCAAAACTAGTAGTAAAAGAAGGTATTTATAACGTAAATAAATCTTCGATGCCTAAAAGATTTTTTTTTTTCGAAAATAAACTTTTGTGATGAAACGGTTCCCTAAATTTACAATAACCACACACCTTGTCGCAACAAGCCTAAACGTTAATTTGAATAAATCAATTGCAAAATAATCATATATTTATATTTTTCGCATATAATCTCATACGTAAAGAAAACAAACACTTGCATTTTCTCTCAAATTTTCCTAATCCACGCAACATATGGATTTAACAAAAAAATAAATACATAAAATTGGTTGTTGGTACTCTATGCAATAAAAAGAAAATTTGTGTTTTTCATTTATTTGGATAAACAAAAAAAAAGTTGTTTGCTTTTTTTTTTTAAATCTATTTTTTTTGTCTATTATTTGTTTTTCTTATTTGATAATATATTAAAAATATATATTTGAATTTTTATAATTAATTAATTGATTTGATTGATGAAAAAAAAAACGCCAATTGAAAATGTTTTCGTATGGTGCGTATATTAGATTACACAAATAAAAATAATGTATATATATTATATATAAGGATTTATATTATATATATATAATTATATACAGTAAAAATAAAATAGAAATTATACTGTTGTCAACAATATATATAATTTAAGTATATATATATATAACTGAGAAATATAAACGTATTAAAAAACTTTTTTTAATAAAATATTTTGTCGATTAAATTCATTTTTTATTTTATTTATTTTTTTTATCATTTTTTCAAAAAAAAAAAAAAAAATGACACTAATATTTAAAATGAAACAAATTTATTATGCATTCAATTTTACGAGAAATTAAACTGCTTTTCTCTATTGCGCCGCCCCCTCGTTAAAGAAAAGATTCAAGATTCCTTTAAATATTCAAAGAAAAATTGTGGTGAAGATTTTTCTTACCAAATTTTGCGATTTTTACTAGTTTGCAATAATATTAAGCTGAGCTGATCGCGGCAACAGGCTAGTTGCCACTATAAAAAAAAAATTTATAAAATTATACAGGTGATTGAAAAATCCTGTATATAATGATTGAGATCGAAATATGTTGTGTATTGGGGGAAAAGTTACCGATTTCAGATTTTTTTTTATTGTTTCAACTTATTTATCGTTTTAAACAATTTTTACATTTTCATTAAATGATTCGTTGTAATGGTTTTATAGCCCCTATAATATATAGAAATTATTACGCGATTTGTTTCATTTTGAATATTTATAAAAAGATATTTATTCATAATTTCGATTGATATATACCCTTAAATATTGGTGATCTGGTCTGGTTTAGTTAAAAAAAAATGAAAATTTCTGTTTACAATAAATTGTGGATAGCTGTGCTGGTTTTGATTCCATCTGTTCAACTCTTATGTGTGAATGATGTTTTTTTTAAGCTATAGCCGTTTTATTGCGTGTTTTTTAGGTCGTGAAAGTCGTCCACCTAGAAAAAAAACTAAAAAGCCTATCACAAATAATCCACCAGTCAATCAAATGGTGAGTAATATTTATTTTTTATTTACATATTTTTTTGTATCATGTTTTATAAGGTGACCCAAAATATTATTTTTTATGGTTCCATACAATTTTGTATGTTGAAAGAAGCTTAAGAATTATTTAAACATGCCCAAGATGCAAAAAACTTTAAGGGATTAATGAGCATTTTTCAATTTTTTGTAACTAGGGTATGTCTAAATTATCCTTAATTAAAAATATTTAAGATGCATTCAACAGTCATTTTATATAAATAATTTATCCAAACCAAATTAGTGACCCGATATCTTTTTTTCAACAACTTGATTTTCAGTTTAGCAACATTAATTAATTACGTCCACAAACATTGTTTATGACTCATCACTTAAAATTATCAATCTGATTTTATAAAAACTTCTTGGATCATTTCTGTTCATGGTATATATTTCAGAAACCTGCAATAACTACCATAAACAACACAGTTCCAAATAATACTCCAACCACTGTAAACAGTAATCATTCTACTAATGCTCCAAAAGCGACGACAATATCATTAACATCGGTAACAACTTCCGTAACACCGGCGGTAACACGTAAAACATCTGTCACATCGATATCCACAATCAATAATAATTCGATTACCACGACATCACTCACCTCAAAAAATAGTGTAACAGGTTCCGGTACAACAGTTGAAGTACCCAAACCATCGACAATAACACCTAGCGTGTCACAAATAGTTCCTCCTCCAAGTACTCCTGTAACAAATTCAGTATCCTCCATACCATCACTTCCATCTCAAACACTACCAGGAACTCATAATAATAGTGTTTCTGTTTCGCGTCCTTCCACAAACACAACTCCATCTCCAATACCTCCAACTATAAATAAATTACCCCAACCATTAGCAAATAGTTTTACCGATCCTCTAGAGGATTCTTTACGTAGTTTGGAACATGACTCCATTAGTAATCCATTAGATACAATTGTTCCAAATCCATCGTTTCCCAATCCTGTAATGCATTCAACTCCTGTTATGCAAATGAACAATATTATGTCGAATAATTCCTTACATCGTGGCTTACATAATCAAAATTTAGCCGGCAATGAAATGTCATCGATAATGCCGCCGATAACTAGTGCGCCTACCTCAAACATGATGCATTCCAGCAATAATGGCTTTGGTGGTATCAAACAGGATTTGGATTTACCATTAAACAATAATAATGGTTTAACCATGAGCGGAGCAAGTAATCCAAGTGGAGTATCCATGAATATGGGTGGAATGTCAAGTATATTTGATCCAATTCCAACCGTTCCCACACAACAAATGCCGTCCATAAATCAAATTCAACCAATGAAGAAGGAAGATAATAAACCGTTAATTACTCCAAAACCAATTGAGGAGCTAACAAATCCTATTCCTTCAAATTTCTTACCAGATAATAAAAAATCTGTACATAGTAATAATCCAGATATACAGAATAAAAATAGTAATCCTGGTGCAAATTTTGTATCGGCATTTAAAACAAAATCAGACATTAAAAATGCTACGTCTTGGTCGAATATTATTGCGCAAGCAAATTCACCACAAAATTCAAATTTAGCTGGCGGTAATAATAAACAGCACAATATGCAAGATAGTTTTCAAGCATTTAAGAATAAAGCGAAACAGAAACAAGATCAGCAACGTGCACTTATGGAACAACAAGAACAACGTCGACATCAAAAAGAGCAAGCAGAACGTGAACGTTTACGTCAAGAGAATGAAAAGAAACGTGAGAAAGAAGAAGAAGATGCACTTGAGAAAGTTAGGTTAGTTATCTTATTTTTATTTTGGGAAAGATTTTTTCTGTTTTTGTGAAATAATTTTGGGGAATTTCGAAATTTGCTAAATGAGTAACAAATAAATGATCTTAATTTTAAAATAATTGAAAATGAAACTTAATTTTGTAACAAAGTTTTTTGATTAATTACAGGAAAGCTGGTGTTGTTGAATCACAACAACAACCGCTAACACCCACACGAGTGAATCAATTAAAGGGTTCAAATGACGGTGGTAGTGTTTCACCTCGATCAACAACAATGCCACCTCCAGCATCACAAGACGCAGCAGAACGAGAACGACAACGACAAAGAGAACAAGATAGGCGAAGGAGAGAAGCGGTAATTAATTTATTTTTTTACTTAAACCATTCTATTCGAAGTTACATAAAGATATCTGAAACTAGTATTTTTTTAACGACGGTTGGAAGAAAACCTTGATTGTACTCATAATTTATCTTGGAAAATCGTTTCAGAAATCTTAATGTAAAATCACTTTTATCGTTATGTTAATTCACAGCAAAAATGCAGGGCTGGGTAATCCTTCATGTTTTTAATCTCCATATAATATTCGAACAAATTCAAATAATTTTATTATAATTTTACGATCAAAACGTTATTAAAAAAATATTTTTGTCTACGATTAGTAATTTTATTGAAAAATCTTAAATATTATTTCTTAAAAAATAACTGCACTCAATAATTTATATGTCATAATAATTTTTCACGTAATAATTGAACTCTGAAATTCGAAGTACGTTTAGGAGGTGGGGGGTATTTCGATTTATTCTGAAAGGTATTTACTTTTAAAAAAATGTTAAACGTTTGCGAAATATATTTCAGTTTTTATTTTTTATTAATTTTCGAAATCGTTTCATCAATATTTTATCCAAAATATTACCCCCACATAAGTAAAAATTTGCATCGACGAACATACTCGAACAAATTAGTTTATTGTTTATTTCCCAAACATTGTAAAGGCAAATTTTTTAGGACAATTTTTCTATGAACAAAAATGAAAATTTTTCGAAAAAAAAAATAAAAGAACCGATTAATCACTGTAATTTCATATTTGCCTACTACTTTTTTAGACTTTCGGCAATTTTTTAACCCAATGTTATTTAAATTTGGAGCCAATTTTTGATTTGAACAAAAGAAGTGTACCCGGTAATTAACTGAATTCGTATATTCGTAAGAACAATCAGTCACGTATTCTGGCCGGTTTTTGTCGTAATGCTCAAACGAATCAATTACAGTGAATACCAATAGCCAATAATTGTCGATGGCTGTGTAGAATTTCTCCTTATATACTTTCAAAAATGTTGGCCCATGTATCCAAGCCCTGCAAAAAAAGCAACTTCAAATTATAATAAATTAACTAATAAAAAACATTTTTAGATGGCGGGTCAAATAGATATGAATATGCAAAGCGATTTAATGGCTGCTTTCGAAGAAACATTGTAATGTTAGAGTGTAAATATAGCGACTAGTCAAAACCTAACAAACCTTAAAAACAACAAAAACTTTCACTACATTTTTTTTTTTTAAATATTATTAAAATAAGTGAAGCTACACATAAATTATTTTAAAAAAACAAACAAAATGACGGTTACAAACAAACTTTTGACGACATATTTTAAAATGTGCATAAAAAAAATAGACTGATCTTACTAGAGAAAAACCACGTATATAACAAACAAAGAAAAAGAACAATTGTGCATATTAAAAAAATAGTTGATTATTATTTAGGAGAGACAAAGTGAAAAAAAAATCATGTGTTAATTTTTTTTGAGTTTTTCTATATTTTTTTTTTGTTTTTTGTTATACGAGAAAACGTTTAACGAAACGAAGATATGGAGAAGTTTCTGCAAGCATCATAATAATGTTTAGTGTGTTCATAATAGCAGAAATTTAATTATTTTATATTGAAAATAAAAACAAACCAGAGAAATGAACTTTTTTGTAAGAAATAATTATTAAATAATTGTATAAAAACAAAATATACTTATGAACAAAAACTGATAAGTTTCGTTTTTATTTAAATTTATTTAGACCAATCATTAGAAGATTTTATTATACGCGGGCGCATGCTCCAGATACTTTGATATTATTCTTTTGCATCCATTTTAATAAAATTAATTTTCCTTGATCCACTAAAAAATAATCGTGGACAATACAAATAACATCTAATGCCATTCAACTTTATTTACAATCCTGTTACATTTTAAGAATGGTGTATAATTTTTCATGTGTCCTTCTTGAAGGCTGGAAATATTTCAAAGTCAAAGATTTCAGTCTTATTTCAACATTAAAAATGAAGCGAAATTCGGGAAAGACCCGAATCATCGGTATGAAAATAAGGCTCGACGTTGTTTCAAGTGGCATATAAGATTTATAAGTGGGAAGAACAAAAGCAAATAATACATCGAATAGTCGATATAATCTTTAAACGTTGTCAATGGACGTCTCATTTTATCGAGTGTTATTCAGTTTTCTTCCTATTTTAAACAAAAAATATATATCCATTTATTTTAAACACGTCTGCTGTCTAAATTTTACCATTCCTGAAAAAAAAAATACTCACTCTCTTACGATAATTTTTCTTCCGGAAAGGAAAGGCATAATTAAGTCACGAAAATTTCTAGGAATGTATTTATAAAAAAAGATCATAGGAACTTCGCCTACTTTATGAGAAAAAAACAAAGGTGATTTTAAAACTAGAAGTGTAGTAAAACTACAAGCAAAATATGATCTATTATCTAAGGGCAATTCAAATTGTAAAATTTTCAGCCACTAAAATTTAACATATGAGAACAGTCTATAACTGATTTATACTGTCAATTATAACATGCTGTTTTTTGACCTAGTGTGTCGCTAAGTCTTAAGTTTCTAGCCTGTATTATATACCGTGTCTATAATAAATTAATATCATGTTGTTGAAAGCACTTTAATATTATGCCCCTGCTAAATTCTCGATTTTTCTTCTTTTCTTTTCCAAGTGTAAGCTGAACGTTCTAAGAATATTTATTTAAATAAGCCAAATCAAAAGCACTAGAAACTGAATCTGGGTCGGGAGAGATAGCAAATTTCGCATCTCATCACAAAGATAGCGTCCAACACGTGTTGTAATAAATCGCGGAAATGCACAAGTCAACATTGATGTCAATTACAACTGTTTTCAAGTTTCTTCTTGGGATTTGAAGATTAATTTTGCACCAAATTGATGCGAATAAAATAATATCTCAGTATTGGATTGCGTCCCGTCAAAATCGTCTATTTTTTGCGCTAATGACTGGTAAAAATAGGAATTTTCTCACTGTGTAATTTTATAAATAAGTGTGAGAATGGTGTTTAAAAAGAAAAGAAATTTTGAAAAAAATAAATAAATAAAATAAAAACAAGTGTCCTATGTACGATTTAATTAATATAACTTTTTTTATATATATTTTAATGTTTTTATGCCTTTTTTTAAATAAAATTGGTGTAAGAAAAATAAATTGACAAATTTTTCCTGCGTTTTTTGTTAAGAAATAAAAAGAAAAGAGAAAAATATCTATAAAAAAAAAAATGATTTTCATTTAATTTACATTTTTTTTTATTTCTTAGTTCTATAAAATATGGTCTTTAAATGTCAATTTGAATTAAGTGTTAGAATTTTCTTATCGAAATTTAAATTATGTGGATATTTGAAAATAAAGAGTGGATTCCAAAAAACAGAAAATTTATTAATCCGATTTTATTTTCTGTAATCCAAATTATACCGTATGAGAATATTAAAAAATTTGATGAAAATAAATTTTAGTATTATAGAAATTCAAAATAAAATGCGATGAAATTCAAGAATTTCGGCTTAAACATCTACTATTTCCAAAGAGAAATATTTTGACTACATTTGATAAATCTGCGTATGGAACAACCGCAACACGAAATACTAAAGAGAGGCTGCTTTTAGATCAATTTAAGGATTAGGTAAATTAGTTTTCTTAGGAGACCTTAGGTATGCAAAATTACAATTTCTAAATTAAAAAAAAAAATTATTCTATCCAGCCAAAATTTTTTGTGAAGAATATTACATTTTGATAATAAATTATTCGAAAATTTGCAGATATTAAAACGCGATATTTTTTGGAGTCAATCTTTATTTTCAAACAAATTTGGATAATAAAAAGCTCAATTCAAATTTAAAGACTATTATATTGGACTATTTCCTTTTCTTCAGCATGCGAATATTTTACTTACCATTTCCTTTGCTATATTGTCTCAAAATTCGTCGCCTATCACGTTTGATAAATGTCACTTATCCTTAATCCCTTAGGCGTTATAGACGAGCTGAGCTCGTCCCCACATTTTTTTATCAAAAAAGGATAAAGACAAATTGATTTTTTTTGTTATTAATAAAACCGTCGAAAGATGAATTTAAAAGGAGGACTTTCGAAAAAGGGCGGGTGAAACTATAGTGCAAACGAAATGAGAAAAGTGAAAATTATGTGAATTCAAATGAAAATTAGTAAGTAAAAATTTATTTCTTACATAAAACGCAGTAAAATGGTTTTTGAAATGCGCGTTAGTCAAGTTTTATTGAATTTAAATTACGAGTTTGTTGTTAAAAAAATACTCAACATAGGAAGAAAAACTGTACCATGGACTTAAATAATTGTATTAATTATATAGAATGATTCAAATTTCAGTTTACTTTTGAAAAATTCAAAACTGAACTGTTCATTGACTTCTTCGCTCTGATGAAGGCTTAATAATCAAGACGAAACATTAAAAAAAAAAGAGAGATTGAATTTTTAATAAGTATAATGATTTTTGAGTTACTCTGTTACCTACAGGATGTAACAGCTTATTTTAAAAAGTATAAAATAAATTTTATGACTTCTTTTTAAAGATAAACCCCTGTATTAAAAAATGTATATATATTTTTAATATATTTAAAATTATCCATAAGGTAAATCGCAAATACTAGTGAGTTTTGTAGAAAAAATTACTTAAAGAAAAATGAAAAACAGAATGAAAAGAAAATTCAGTTTTTTTTGTGAAAAATGTTTTATTAATTTTTTTTTTTTTTTTTTTTGTTAAATTTTATTAATTAATAATTTTTATTATATTTTTAGAAATTTTCTGGAAAAAATTCAATGAATTTTTTTTTTTTTTGTTAGAATTATATTTTTGTATTATTATTATTATTTTTTTGTATTTATAAAGAGAAAATATCCAATGTGAAAAAACAATTATGCAAATTTTTAACGAAATAAAACAATTATTTGTTTAAAGCAGAATAAAACAGTTTTCTTTTTTACGTTAAGGACACTTTTCCTTTATATATATCAACATAAATATTTCCTTTTTGTAGGAGTTATAGAACTCTGCCCTCTTTTTTTCCAGCAGATAATGAGTATTCGATCCCCGATGAAAATTTTCTCCCTATATTTTGTGATTAAGCTCAAGTGTTGTGGGCTGATAACTTGTTTGGTTTTGCTCTTACGAGATTTATTAACTGAGTTGAATCTATGATCCAATAATGTTTTTTCACTAAACAAACATCGAAAAAGATTTTATTATATTTTTACTAAAAACTCTTATAAAAATGAGTACCTTCCTGTAAAGTGCTGTAAATATCAGCTTTTGGTGAATAAAAGTACTATTTTGCTTTGAGCATTCACAGTGCTTTTTTGGGACAAAACGTAGCTATTTTATGAAATTAAAGAAAAAAAAACTTAACGTAAATGAGAAAACTAATAAATTCGTAAAATTATTAAAAATAAATAAAAAAAAAACCTCGTAAAAAATTGGATAGAAATTATTTACTAATAGATCGTCATTTGACACGGAAAAATCAATTGGAAAATTGAAATTTATGGGTTTGGAAGTTTATGTTTTGAAACAACGTAGTATTTGCTATCCCTTAAATAATAGGAATTTTTGTTAAGTTAAAACAATAAAAATATGGTTTTTCTATTCAATGTAATACAAGGCTATTAACTTAAGGAATAGGGGGAAAATTTGTTGTCTTGGAATGCTTTTTATATCTAAATTCACACAATAAAACTAATCATCTTGTTGTAAGTCGCTATGAGATATTCGTGCCAAGGAAGGAGTCTTCCTACTACCTTTAAAATTAAGAACTATTTAGAATTATAAAACAATTACACACCATAGACATAAAACTTAAAATTGATGAAGTGTTTCATAACAGTGTATAGTGCATAATATATTACAATAAGCAATCGCATTTTTATAGTCTATGGAAAATAGTCAGAAGAGTGTAAGTATGATTGGTTTATATTTTTGCAATTATGGCACTGAAATCTTAGTCATGGATCTCCTATAATATAAATTTATATTATCGTCACGTTTTACCCGTCACATTTGTGTGAATTCGCCATGGACAGATTTTGTTCATTTTCCTGTAGATTGCTGGAAAATTATATTCGTATCTTTATCAGATTCGCTATATGAATTAAAATAGAACGCTGCTATTACTGTTCTTGATGGAGCATGTACCTACAGTGTACTGTACGCACATGTTCAACTATATATAGATAACAAAAAGCTTACAAGCTTACTTCTGCAATCTATTATGTCTCTATGATGTAACACTTCGAACAAAAATGGCGGCTATAAGCTGTGTAATTGATTATTATGCCATCTGACGGTTTTATTTGCAATTAATTTTATTTGAAAATTATCCTTTTAATAAAAAAGATAGCATTTACTACGTTTAAAAAACGGGAAAACAACAAATTAAATTTACAAATTTAAAACAAAAAAACATATCCAATTATATTATAAATTTGTGTATAACCTAATTAAGTTTTATTAACAATTTTCAATATTTTCATGGCTAAATTTAATTTTATTATTATTTTTGATTAAAAAGAAAAATTTGAAAAAACCACTTTAAGGATATTAAAACATTGTATACTAATATTTAAAAGTAGTTTTAATAAAAATGTAATTAATTTGCCTGAATGCGTAATTGGATCATAAATGTATAACAAAAAAAAATCAATAATTGTTTCTTTATCCCTCTCCTTGTTTCCTGTAAACATATAAATTGGAAAAAAATTTCATTTTACTAGTGGATTTTTTGTGTTTTGACTTTTTTACAAGTTTTTGCTCGTATTTATTTCCTGTACAGATAGCGCACGCTCAGACTATACTATATAACTCACGGTTTTATTAAAGCGCTTTTTTAGAACCGAAAATATTCCCGCAAGTCTAGCACTCTTCAGTAAAAACAAAATCTCAAAATAAAAAAAGGGAACAATAACTTTATGATGGTGAAGCGTAAGTAGTGCATTAACCGTGGACTTTCTTAGAAGATGCAATTAAAAATTTCTTCATAGGCAAATTTTTGAAAAAATGACTCAAATTATTCTATAGATACAATTTTGAGTATGTAGTTTTCAATTTTATTCATTAAATTTAAAACAAAATTATTGCTTTTTTATGGTTAATAAAATTATCTATTAATTTGAGTCGAACGATTTTTTTTTTAAATGTCATTTCAGACCTTAAGTAACAATTTATAAAAATTTATTTACTTAAAAGGTATCAAACAAATTGGACATTCGTGCTAACGAAGACTTTAACTATCGATATAATTAAGAACTATTTAGAACTACTAATATTTAAATACCATAGACATAAAACTTATAATCGGTGGAGTGTTTCATAATAATGTATAGTTTTTAACACATTATAATAACTAATCACATTTTTCTATGAAAAACAGTCAGCTGAATGTGTTATTTTCGATACTGTGGCGCTGATTCTCCTACATATCGTTGAAATATCTCCACGATTTTCATACTTATGCTCATCCTACTTACTCGGATAGTCAATAATGTCAATGTCAATAATGTGTTGAAATGCAGCCCTCAAATTTCAAATTCCAAAATATTGATAGGGGGATAAAGAAACAACATTGAATTTAAATATCAAATACATGTTTTTTACTGTGTATAGATGAGTTAACACTTAAAATTATAATTTAAAAAAAAAAAAATTTTAAATAGAATTTTGAAAAATTAATAAAAAAAAAAAAAAAATTAAAAAAAATAATAACATTAATGAATTAGTTGGTACAGTTTGTATAAAAAATAAATTATTAATTACTTAAGCTATTTGAATAAATTAAAAAAAAAATTTCATAACCATTTGATGTGTATAAAATTTTCTGGAAGTGATTGGGACACGACCACTCACACACACAAACAAAACAACCACATAACTTTTAATGAAAGGAATAAAATAAATTAAACGTATTTATATTTTTTAAATTAAAATATTTTAGACTTATTATTAATTATATTCATTGTTTTTATTTATATTTAAAAGAAAAAAAGCATTATATATATATAAATATACATATAATTATATAACGTATATATAATGTAATTAGTTCAATAAAATATCAGTTATCAATTCAAAAGAAATGCATTCTTTATTTTATCGATCTGCCTTAATTCCCCCACTACAGCCAGCAAAAATATTCAAAAAGTAAAAAAATGCAATGCAATTTTTTCTACCATTCTTACAAATTTTAACCCAATACATTTAAATGTCATTTTTGTAATTATTCAATAAATTTTGTTTAATATTTGCAACACAATATACTTGCAAACAATTGAACAAATAATTATATTTTCTAAAATTCGAATGTTTTGTTACAAATTTCACTTACTTACAGTGCATCAATCAATTAAGAAGTCTCTACTATGCACGGTACGGATAGTGATTATAAATATTAATACACTAGTAAAAATATAGATTGAGTTACTTGAGCGTGAAAATTGAAAAATACAATTCATATTGAATTAAAGATAGTCTATATTTCTTATATTTTTTGTTCAACTTTTCTAAAAGATCTACTTACCAGGTAGGTGTTACCACCATTCGATCACAATAAGAGAAGAATAATTATCGGGATTGACAGAAAATCTTGTAATTATGAAAGAATAGTTTATTTACAGCTTATAAAACTATTAAATAATTACAGGTCTGTATAGGTTGATCTACAAACTATACTAATTAATACATTTTAATTTAATATGTGATGATTGTGAACTAAGAATTTTCTTTAATCTGATGAGTTTTAATATGATTGTTTAAAACATGTTGCTGAATAAATCCACGACCACAAACACTACACACATGGGGTCGTTCTCCTGTGTGGATTCGATTATGTACTTTTAAATTACTTGCTCGATTAAATGATTTTCCACATATTTTACATGGATGATTTCTTTCACCTATAAAATAAATAGTCGTATTAAGGCCAATAAAATTAGACCGACAATCTATAATAAGATCAAGAACTTATACTTGAAAAATCTTCACACCACACCCAGAATCTTCCAATGCTAGTTGAATAATATGACAATCGCATACAAAAATAAAACAATACGCTTGTGCTCATAATAATAATAATTTATATACAATAAAGTGTCATGTTTGTGTATAGCTCATGCAAAGATAAGATAATAAGAGGGGAGCCGCAGTTTCGCTCTTTAAGAACCTCTGAACCTTCCTTAAGAACACTCTATCACCTGAAAGCCAGAATCCCTTTTGGTTCAACGTGCACTTAAAGAACCATCCAAAGCAGGTGATCCAATACGATCTTATCGAGACCAGCTTCTCCACCGGAATTGTTCCCATAATTGATGGATTCAGATTTTCAGACCCGAACATTCTATATCTAACAGCTTTAAGATTTCTACAGATTCTACAAATGATGTGAATAGAGGTTTCATCGTTCTCCATACACGACCTACATGTAGATTCGTCTGAGATTTTCAAATTATGAAGGTGGTAGTTTAGCCAACAGTGTCCTGTCAGAAGATTCACTATTCTTCTCAAGTTTACACTGGACAGTTTCAATCAGGGGCAGTTAAATGGTTTAGCTGTGGTAATACACAACTTAGCCTATCACATGCCATCCGTAAAATCCCAGTAATCAAGGTGCGCTTGTCGAATCCAGTACTTAATACAGGATATAACAGAGCATCTTGCAATATAAATAACAGGTTTAGGAATAACACTATACATACAAACACACATTACATAAAAAAAAGACCTGTAAACTATGAAATATTAGATAACAAAAAATTTACTTACCAGTATGTACAACTGTATGTAAATTCCGATCTCTAGAATTTTTAAATCTTTTATCACAAATTTGACATGGATATTTACGCTCGTCGGAATGACAGACCGCATGCTGCTTTAAGGAACTTTGTCGTGAAAATGCTTTGCCACATGTAGAACATACATAAACTTTCTCTTTGGCATGTGTTATTAAATGACTACGTAACGAATACCATTGAACAAAACTCTCGCCTAAGTAAAAAGATTCCAAAAGATTTACAAATACTCCTGTCGTAATACTCAATGAAACCATTTAAACTATAATAACTTACCACAAAGTTTACAATTATATGGCTTAATACCAGTATGAATTCTCATATGTGTATTTAAGTTTCCTCTTAGAGCAAAAGCTTTACCACAAACAGTACAAAGATGAGGTCTTTCTCCAGTATGAGTCTAAAAAAATTTAAATACATTAATCTTACATTACAACTCATCTTCAGATGATAAGAAATCTGATTTGGGCTCTATTCGGGGTTCTCAGATTTGTAACAAATTGTATCAGAGAACGCTTCTCTATGCATTTAATTTAACTGCGATTCTTTGAGGCTTCAAGATTTTAAACGATTATTGTTTATGACACTTCAAGAAACTTAAACACCTAAAGTAAAAAGTCGATTTTTAATGAAACACTATCGTTTAACCTACTACCTTTATAATTTGAGAAATTAAATTCGTATGAATGTGTGAGAGAAAGAATGTCTATCAAATCAGCTGTGTAGTATAGCTACCGCATAGAGAAAGCGCACTCTCATACACAAGAAGGAGCGAGCCCGTTGCAATTTAGAGTATATTAAGGGGAGAAACTGCGCTCTTTCGAACACACAACTTCGGCTCGTGTACATACATAGACCTTATGCTCTTCTGTACCCTCTTCGACCGGTTTCAATACTGCTACCTCTATCGTATTTGGCAGTGCACACTCTCTCTCGTTCTCTCTTCACGCATAATTTAAAAAAACAGCAAACGAGACCCGAGCAGCTACTATTCAGCGTTCTCCTCTATCGCACTAGATAGAACGGATATACTTTCCTTTTCCCACACTTTCATATGCCTCAATTTTCAAATTTTAAAGCTTTGCAACATTGACTGTTAGCTTAGAATTTCGAAATTTTCCAAAAATAAAATAATGTATATTTACCCTCATATGTAATTTTAATCTAGACCGTCGTCTAAATTGTTTACCGCAATCTTTGCATATAAAACCATCTTGATTTTCATGTACCGGTAAATGATTCTCCAATTGTTCTTTCGTATCGAATTTCTCAAAACATGATTTACAATGATAGCCATGTGTTAATAAATGCCGTTGTAATGCATAATAAACAATAAATGTTTTATCACAAACAGGACATTTATGATTCCGATCGGCATGTGTATTGCGTGTATGATTTGCAAGCGTTGTTTTCGTATAAAATTTCTCTGAACATATTAAACATGTATATTCATTTTCATCTGTTTCATCTGCTGATATTTCTTCATCGAGAATAGTTTCTAGAACTTTTTCTTCATGTTCTTGTTCTTCGATAATATCTTCAACGCGTTCTTCATCTGATCAAAACATATAAAAACATTTTTAGTTCATTTAATTGTTTAAAATTCGGGCAATAAATTGACCAATAGCATTATATTTTGAATAGGGGGCGTTAAAATTACGATTTCCTCCCCTAATTTTGAAGATCAATTTTCTTAAATTATATAAATACGTATTTCGACTACATCATAAGTAGTCATCATCGGTATCATCAGAGAAGTTACTCGTTGCTAATTTGGTGACGGTTTGCATAAATGGTGTTTGTTTGGTGAGCTCTCATTTATTATCTTTGATAATATTCACAGAAATTTTAATTTAATAAAAGATTTAGTAGGAACGATCCTGAAGTGAAGTTGGTGAAAGTAAAAATACATTCATATTCATAAAACGGGGAGCCCATAAAACCTACAAGTGCCCGATGATCCTGCAGTTAGTAATATAAATTTTAAAACAATACCTAGTTTAGTACCATCAGAACTGTTCGCGGATAATTCAATTTCAACTTTAGACTCTTCTAAGAACGCATAATCGGTATAATATGAATTATCACAGATTTCATTTTCTTGTTTTAATGTTGCAGTTTTATTCGTCCAAAAAGTTTCTGTTACATTATCAATAGTATTCGGTTTAGTGTCAACATCGTCCAATAGAAATAATAAAGTTTGTTGTGATAATTTACATTGTCTACGAAATTTAAAACTATATTTAACTTGTTGTATACAAAGGTCACATATTACTTTCGGTAAAGTATCTTCGGCTGTTATCTAGAGGAAAAAAATATATATAAATAACTTCCAATTTATAAAATTATTCCTCTTTTTAATTACAATAAAATTATAATTTCAAATACAAATTTTGTCTTACCTCAATAGAGGCACATTCCTTTAACATTTCTGCAATATTTAATTCCCATACATCGACATCATTAAAAACTGAAATTAAATTTTTAGTTTTCTTTAAACAAGTCCGACATAAATTATTATATTTTTCTGTAAATTCCATTTTATTTAATCCTTATTTTATCACAATAACTGCTAATATAAATTGTCAACATAAAGTATTCTTGTAAATAAATTTATTTAAAGTTTAATAATTATTAGTTATTTTATTTCAAAAAATTTTCCTATTTATCTCAGCCTACTTGTTATAAAATTAAAGTATTGAAATAGTATTTCGAAAAATATGCATTCCGTTTGAAAAATCAAATTTGAATCTTTTGGAATGCAATTTAGCTATGTGCAGTTATTTAAATAATCGAAATTACCAAATAACGAAATTTTGTTACAGAAGTCAAATTCAATGTTTTTTTGTTTAGGTATTAATTTCCTTACATAACATAATAATGAAACGCTATACCTTGAAACGTTATCATTGTAAAAAAAATTGAAATTTTAATTAGAATTTTTATTTACTTTCGTTTTTAACTAGTAAAGTCAGTAATAACGTAATTACTGACTCCTTACTACTTACTTTCGGGATGACCAAATTTTGTATAATTCTGATTACATTTTTAAAACTAAGATTGTTATCTTTTCAAGATAATATGCAGAATAATCCATTTTTACGAAGATCTATATTATTATTGAATATATTATAAGACGTAAAAAAATATTTTAATGGAATTTCCGCTTGATAATTTTATCTCATTCTATGACTATAGTTAAACAAAATATTTGTAAACAAAATAATTTCTAGTATATAAAAAAAATAAAAAAGTAATTTTTAGTTACTAATCTAATCGAAATTAATAACTTTTGACCTTAAAATTGACGACCATTTGCAAATTAATAAAATATAAGCAAAATTTATTAAATAATGGCTCATAATAAACATAATGTCATGGATAGAAATACTGAGCTTCGTAAAATAAGCCTAGCTCACATGTGTAATTTAGTAAATTTTTTATCAGAATGTGATAATTGGAAAAAATTATTCGAAATCATTCCTAAAGACTTAGATTCATCGGATTCGACTAAACGATATTCAATAGACCATATGAGGTATTATAATTTAGTTCAAATGTGGATCCATATACTTTATTTTATTAAACAAATTCTGATGAATTAAAATAGGCTCATAGAAGACCATAGGCAAATTCTTAATAAACATCCAGCTGAAATATTTTTACTAGAATGGGGTATAGCAGGAAGAAATCGTCCAAAACTTGACCATCTTTTAAATTTATTAGTTAAAGCCAAATTATGGCGAGCTGCTGACTATGTAGCCGAAAAAATTCTAAACGGTAAGTTTTAAATTTCAAATTATTAAAAAAAATACACCTTAATAAATTTCTTTTAATTTTAGAATCAAAACCAAGGAGACCACTAGAGGGACCAGAAGCCAGAGTAACATACGAAATTATTTCAACTTAACATGCCGATTTCTAGGATTATTTAAAAAGAATGTCAGATATCAACGTAAATTAATGATTAAATTAAAATATAAACAACAGTCAGCTATTTAGGTTAGACGTCTACTACGAGAGTGATATAAGCTTTGCATAAATTTTTTCAAACAAAATAATTGAAGTGGGAAAATAAACAGTGTTCACTGTCTAGATACTCTGTAAAAATCTTCAGCAAATATATTTCGAAAATATAATAGTCTTAAAACATTGAAGTCTTTTATTTTTTCTTCCGTCTATATTTGCTAAGTGTATCATAATATATTATGATAGACTTGTAAAAAATAGACGGATATGTATTATTAAAAATTAATATTCATTGTTATAAAATAAATAACTGAAGTTTTGTAAAT